>CAIGQQ010028944.1:170034-204012 GCA_903798035.1 Danio albolineatus | reverse complement strand
TCTTACCGACAGCACCACTGGCTTCAAGCTAGCTACCTAAACATTGTTTCCTAAATCCTCCTTTTCAGTATGTCTCTCCTGGAACGCTTGAAAATTGGTGTCCCTGTAGAGAAGGTCACCAAACTTGTTCCCGGAGGTCCGGTCCTGCAGATTTTAGCTCCAACTGTAATCAAACACACCTGAACAGGCTAATCAAGGTCTGACTAAGTACACTTGAAACATCCATGCAGGTGTGTTGACGCAAGTTGGAGCTAAACCCTGCCGGGACACCAGCCCTCCAGGACCGAGATTGGTGACCCTTGCTGTAGAGGTTTGCTCCAACACTAATGAAACACACCTGAACAAGCTGATCAGTGTCTTTAAGATCAATAGAAAGCAACAGGCAGGTGTGTTTAATTAGGATTGGAGCTAAACTCTGCGGGGACACCAGGCCTCAAGGACCAAGTTTCCGTTCACACTACGCCGGAGTTTTCGAGCCCCGAAAACGAAGTGTTTTGGAAACGCTGGAGAGGCCG
Organism: Danio albolineatus; assembly: GCA_903798035.1. Lineage (NCBI taxonomy): Eukaryota > Metazoa > Chordata > Actinopteri > Cypriniformes > Danionidae > Danio > Danio albolineatus. Next base: position 203,497 of record CAIGQQ010028944.1, on the reverse strand, counting down.
TGTTCATTCTAAAACGCTGCTGCTCCGTCTCAGTGTGGATGGGGGAAAACAAAGACATCTGAAAACAGAAATGGGAGCGTCGTTGACCGCACTATTGTCAGTTTTAGGCGCCATTGTGCAGTAAAACTCTGCCTTTTTTACTACAACAGCTGCATATATTCTCAAGAGGCAAGCTATCGTTCGAGTTCTCGCTAATCGCTCCCGTTTCAAGCGGCGTAAGCCCTATTTAGGACGCCGGTTTTGGGTGAGCATTTGTTGACACCGAGCGAGACACGTGCTTCCTGTTTATACTTGAACGCGCATGCCCAGAGTGAGCGAATGGTCAAGTGATATACGTTTCTGGTGGAGTAGTGTGGACGGAGATATGTTCAGAAACGCTGGGTGAAACGCTAGTGTGGACGCGGATCGTTTTCATGCTAAAACGCCGTTTTAAAACTAAAACGCACTAGTGTAAACGGGGCCTTAGTATCATACCATTTTTAAAGTAAAACTGTTATGATGTGTGTGTCATTGCCAGGTCATTCAGGCCAGGTGAAGAGGTCATTGGGACCTATCGTGTGGACTGGACTGTAGGTGAGTGACCAGAAAAGCTACTATTTTGATTGTACTGTTATAGTGATTCTTTGTAAGAGGAAAAACTCTCTGTATATGTGTGCTTTAAGTAGTGTGCTTATTTTACTATTGTGATATAGCTGATAGTCTCTTGCCTGCTAGGGAGCAAGTCAACCTCGAAGTATCAACACTTCTGCGTGTGTGTTTTTTTCTCTTCTGTAGATTGAACGACTGTGTCATTTATGGTTGTCTACCTTCCACATAGCCTTCTGGAAGACCTGTTGTGTCTGACCTCCTGTTGCCTAATTAATTAGAAGATTTGCTTTAGTTGTTGCATTCATGTGGGGAGATTGTCTAAATTGTAATATAATTTTATTATCAGGTTTTTTTCTACCTAAGATATGTGACATAGTCAGTGACCCTCTGTTAGAATATAATCGTTGTTGATTTGAGACACTAAGTGCAACGGTCTGAAAGTGTTGAAGCTGGCTTCTGCTGAGGAAACTGCAAACTTTTTTTTATTTCTAGAGTTCACACTTAGCTGATGATTGATTATAAAGCTTGTTTAGCATGCTGTCCCGGGAGAGAGGCCTGAGCTCATAAGATCCTCGAGCCTGGGGCTCCCTCCCGTTCGCAAGGCGAGAGGGGAGTTTGAGCTCAGGTAGATCTGGAGAACTCCCCTGCGGCTGGCTAATGAGCGGATAGTGATTGCTATGAAAAGATAACTACTTACTAGGAGCATGTCTATAATGTCGACTTGGATTAGTCAATTAACTTAAGCTGCATGTTTTTGGACGGTGGGAGGAAACCGGGGAACCCGGGGGAAACCCACGTGAGCACAGGGAGAACATGCAAACTCCACACAGAACCTTCAGCTGGCTTGGTAAGCACTAGAGCCAGTGACGTTCTTGCTGCGAGGGAACAGTGCTAACCACTGGGCCACCGTGCCACCCATCTAGGAAAGGAGGAGGAGTAGGGGTGGAAGGGGGGGGTTCTTCAAAACGAAGATGGCTGTGATATGGAGCTTAGGGTATATATAGGGGCTTAGGAATCATCTGATTGGTGAATCATAAATTGAATAATCTGCACGTGATCCTCTCAAAATTAGTTTCTAAACACTAAGTGTACCTCTGACTCCTGGTCTGTGCCAGGTTCGTGGGTTTAGCCTCACAATCCGCTTACACAAGTAATCTGTAATGCATTATAGTTTGGAATTAACACAATGACAAACACACCTTATCCGAAGCTACACACAAAACAAAGACAAGTGCAAACCTGAAACTAAACAGAAGTGGTAAACCCTGAGAGAATAAGAAAGGGATTCATTATTATAAAGAACTTGTTGCTCAATATCCTGGTTAACCAGATATTTTTAATAATACATCTTTCAGAAAAACATAAGTGTAAAGTTAAGTGGCAGTTGGTGCTCAAGAAGAAATTCGTTGGAAATTCACCAGAGGCTTTTTCATTTCCAAGGTAGAGAAATGTATTTGTTTTTTTACATCTTTTTCTTGTTTGTTGCTTTGATTTGTCAGAGATTATATGTCATAACCTGATCACAGTTACACTGCTTTCAAAACACTTACAGGGGTTGGACAATGAAACTTAAACAACTGGTTTTAGTAAGGTGTAGAGCCTCCTTTTGAGACCAATACAGCATCAATTCGTCTTGGGAATGACAGATACAAGTCCTGCACAGTGGCCAGAGGGATTTTGAACCATTCTTCTTGCAGAATAGTGGCCAGGTCACTACGTGATGCTGGTGGAGGAAAATATTTCCAAAGTCGCTTCTCCAAAACACTCCTAAGTGGCTCAATAATATTTACTTCTGGTGACTGTGCAGTCCAAGAGAGATGTTCAACTTCACTTTCATGTTCATCAAACCACTCTGTCAACAGTCTTGCAGTCTTGAGTGCAGATGATCCTCCAGAATGGTTTCGTAGTTCTTGGCAGTGACGTGCCTATCTAGCACAAGTATTGGACCTAGGGAATGCCATGATATTGCATCCCAAACCATCACTGATCCACTAACATGTTTCACTCTGGACAAGTAACAGTCTGTGTGATACGCTTCTTTGGGGGTTTCTCCACACCATAATTCTCTTGGATGTGGGAAGAAAAAGTAAATATGAACTCATCAGAGAACAATACATGTTTCACATTGTCCACAGCCCAAGATATTGCAAGCTGTTAGGCATTGGCATGAGTGACTAAAAGTTTGGCTATAGCAGCCCAGTAACGTATAATGATCTCTTGGAGCTCCTGACAAGCAGTTTTGGTGGAAACAGACGAGTTGAGGTGCACATTTAATTCTGCAGTGAGTCGGGCAGCTGTGGGTTTATCGTTTTTGGATACAATCCAAATTACCACCCGGACATCCATTTCAGACAGCTTCCTCTTGCATCCACAGTTACTCCTGTTGGATGTGGTTCATCCTTTTTGGTGGAATGCAGACATTACTCTGGATACTGTGGCTCTTAATACATCACAAAGACTTGCTGTTTTATTAACAGATTGGTCCTCTTGATCCTCTTTTGAACCCTGATGTGTCACCCAAAATGTTGTGTGCATTGCAATATTTGAAGCAAAACTGTGCCAATTAAACCTTCACACTCTGCTCTTACAGGTGGTATGTGCAATAATGAATATTGATCACCAGGCTGCTCAAATTTAGCCATGAAACCTCCAATACTAAATTAGCCAGTGTTTCAGTTTCATTATCTATATATATATTTTTATATACACAATTATGCCGTCGAACTGTTGTGTAAATGCTAGGGCTGTAACGATACACCAAACCCACGATTCGTTTCGTATCACGATTTTTGACCCACGATTCGATTCGTATCACAATTTTTTTCGTGAGAGGTGGGATTTTTTTTTTTTTACAATATTTTTTATCAAATAACATTTGACAAATCTTTATAAACTGAACACCAAAGAACAAGATTAACCATGCAAATTATTAACTATATAAATAGCCAAATATAAAATAAATAAATAGACAAAGCTATAACACTTCTGTTTTTTTTGTAACAAAATACTGTTGAAAAACAAACAGAACTAAACTCCATTGTGAAGATGATTCGAGCATGTTGAAAATTCTTTTTCAATCAAGTTCTCTTACATTTAAGAGATGTAAACTTTACCTGACAAATGTGGCAGCATGTGGAGGAAACACAACTCATTTATACAAAGCGCACAAGAATGAGGCTGCCAAAATGGCCAATGCAGTATGAAAAAATCGAGCGCAGAAGTCAGACGAACAGGTGCAGTCATCAATTAGTGATGCATTTAAGCGATGCACAAAATATAGGAGGGACAATGTGGTGGAACAAATGCACTGATGCAGTAACCAAGAATCTCTGCGAAAAAAATAGTGTCTTTCAATACTTTTTTTTTCTTTCGGAGACCTCGTAACCACACCCGACAGCTATAATGAATTGTCCGGACGTACATATTTCTCCAAAACAGCTATTCTACGAGCCTACAAACGTATCCGTGGTGAGCTGCAACAGCCCAATTCCACCACAGTCGAGTATTTTTCACTTACAACAGATGTGGTCGAGTACAGAAATGGCACTTTACATGCCGGTAACTTTCCATTTCATTGACACGGAATGGACACTGGCGTCAAAATGCCTCCAAACTGAACCTAGCTGTGCCCAACACAATTGAGAAGATGGAGAAAGCCCCCACGGACCGTGCCCTTTCTGCTGTGAACTATTAAACTCTTATTTTCCCCGGAGCGGAACACATTTTCACCGCACAGTTGGACAGGCACAAACAAAAATATAATTCATACATTTTTCTTGGACAAAATATCTTTTTGAAACGAATTTCGTTAGGTATAATTTGTATATTAATTGTGAGGTAGTTTTGGTTGGTCAGTTAACTACTAGATAAAAAAGAATAATGAATAACCTTTGCGGTGATGCGCTTCAAAACAAGCGCGCTAAATGCTTCAGCGCCAAAGTTGCCGTGAGATTGTGTTGGTTTGGTAGGCCTAAATAAAATAGCTTAAATAAAATTAAAGTTAAATATTCATAGTTTCAGAGAACCCCATATTAAAGTCGGGACATCTGGTGAACGCCCATCCCTCTCTGTGCAGCCAGATTAACAGTGTGAGCAAAGCATCTTATATGCGGGAAAAAAATATGCTGTATTATGTGCTGTCACTAGCACTTACGGCATATTGTGTGGGTCTTGTCGAGCAATTGCCATCCTTTATCTCCACTGGGTAGCTGAAATACTAAGAATACTTTCCGAATGCACTGTACGTCCTGTTCTTCATTGGCTGCCACTCTGCACTACAGAGATCTGTCCATCTCCTGCTCAGTGTTTATTGACTCTGGTGCTGAGGGTAATTTTATGGATGAAGCCTGGGCATTAAAGCATAAGATCCCGTTTAATACCCTTGACCAACCTCACCAGGATCGACCAAGTCACATCCCCTGTGAGTCTCACCGTCTCTGGCCCTCCATCTTTTTTTTTATTTGTTCCCCTTTTACCCCTATAGTCTTGGGTCATCCATGGCTCATCCAGCATAACCCACATATAGACTGGTCCAAGGGTGTGTCTGCCGTGTCTGTTTTGTCCTCTGTTTCCATTTTTCAGGAGGAGCCTGGAGATTTATCTTGTGTTCCTGAGCAGTATCACGATCTGCGACCAGTACTTATATGTTCCCGGTCCGCTTCTCTACATCCTCATCGCCCATATGATTGTTGCATCGACCTCATTCCAGCGAGCACTCCTCCCCGTGGTAAGCTCTATTCTTTATCTGCTCCCGAACGTCAAGCACTCAAGAATTATCTTCCCGAATCGCTTGCTGCTTGAGAATCGCCTTTTTGTTAAAGCTGAGAAGTGTGTTTTCCATGCGGAGAAGAAAACGTTTTTGGGTGACTTTGTGATTTCAGTCCTTATATCACTCTTCCTCTGTATTGTTACACTGCATGCATCGCTCAAAGGATGTATATTGGTTGAGGAGTTGATTGGTTGTTGAATTGGAGAGGGTGGTCCGGGGTTCTTGGAGGTAGAGTCTGGAGGCTTCATCAGGTTGTAGTTATTTTGGAAGTTTCAAGGGGCTGTGGCTAAGGGTAGGGGAGAGGGTTAGGAGTTGGAATAATAATAAGGGGTCTGACAGTGCATTTCCACTGGGATGTTTAGGTACAGGGAAGACAGCAATTTCAAATAATCCTATGGACCTTGAGTTAATAGTCGTACTTAATACTGTCAAAAGAGTACCTAAAAGCGAACCGTATCGTACCACTTTTTCTGCACCCTGTAGAAAGTGTACCTAGCACAAGAAAGCGTACCAAAAGGTGGAGCTACACGCGCAGCTGAGCGATGATTTGTTACAGAGAATCGTCACTTGTGCTTGCGACAAAGACAAGTAACAACACAGGAAGCAGCGCTATTTTTAAAAACACAGCAGAAACAATAGAACAAACAATGTCTGCACGAACAAACTTATCATTCCTGGCAAAAACATAGTTTATACAGGTATTGTCACGATCACCAGCGATCCAGCCCGTGCAGATCACTGGTAAACACACACACATATCATTAACTACAAATCTGCTGGTCAATGAACTACAGATCCAGTCATGCAACACACACAAACACCTGCTCCAAGTCACCATTTGATTACACTCCCACAGCTGATGCTGCTCTATGAACTGATTAGCTGGACTATAAATTCAACACACAAACACACAGTCATTGCTGAGTCTTGTTTACTGTAAAGTGACATTTCAACGTTGTTTCTCTGTCTTGCCGTATTTCGATCCTTGCCGTTTATTTGTATATCCCTGTTTGCTGCCTGCCTCTGGATCCACACCTCTGTTGACAGTGTCATTTCCCTGACGTTACAGATATCATGCAGAGTTTGTGTGAGGAACTTATAATCACGAGATTCAACCTGTGTAACTTGTCACATAAGCAGCACAAACACTCGTCCTTGTTGCTGAGTATTGTTTTCTGTAAGTGACATTACAACGCGTTTCCTTTGTTTCTGTCTTACCGTGTTTTGATCCTCGCCTTGCTTATTTGTTTATCCTTGCCTGCTACAAGCCTTATTGACCTTCTGCCTGTTCTACAACTAGGATTTTGATTACCTGTATACGTCTGTTTGCTCCCGTTGACCACTTGCCCTGCCGGCCCCAGCCAGGCTCCTTGGCCTGCTTCAGCCCAGCTCCTTGTCCTGCCGGCTTCAGCCCAGCTTCTTACCCTGCCGGTCCCAGCCAAGCTCTTTGCTCTGCCGACACCACCAAGACGTCTTGCCCAAAGCCTGAACCAAAGCCTCCTGACCCACTGGGGTTATATGAACTGCCAGTGCATCCTGAACCAAAGCCTCCTGACCCACTGGGGTTGAATGAACTGCTAGTGCTCCTTGTTTGCTCCCGTTGACCACTGCTTTTTGCTGACTTACCAATAAATCTGCGATTGAATCCTCACCGCAATTGTCAGCACACTCCTCAGTGTACAATACTATTTCAAATAACGTGTTTTAAATAAGTTAAATATCACGTAACGTTATTTGTTAAATGTAAACTAAGTTCATTGTAACACACGATGTAAAATCATTAATATCTTATGTTAGCTTACCCTCCTGCACCTGCATTGTTTTTGTCTTGATTTGTTGTTCCTTGAGAGGTTGTCTGCCTCGTCCCAGCTCCTTAAAACTGTTCCAATTCCCCAGTATTTTTCAATTGTGTTTCTTCTTGCAGCTTGTAGCCTTTGCTTGATCAAACCTTGTTGTCTTTTAGTGTGAAAAAACAACAAGAAGTAGGTACAAAATCTGCTGTATTTCATCCATTGTTGAATAGGGATTTCTCCTTTGCGCACGAGAATGACATCAGTCGATATCTTCTGGCATACATCTTGCTTAAGGTTACAGCTCAAGCGTAAAACACACCTACCAGAATGGTACCCTTTGGTAGTGGAAACGCAAGTGTGATAAAGGTGAACCGTACCAACCCATATTGTACCAGTCAGTGGAAACGGGCCATTAGTGATTTTGCCATTGGTAAAGTTCCGGTGAGAAGACTATTATCAATTTCATAAATTTCCTTTAACAGCATCGATTATCTAATGCAGGCAATTTTTTTTATGTCTTAGCTGGGACAAATGGAATTAACACTGAGTTTCATGTCTAGTCAGATATATATGTTGTAAGTGAAGTATATTGGTATATTGTATTTTGGCAGTGATGACTTTATGAACTGATTTTTTTATCAAGAAATCAGATTGAAACGTGGCAATTTTTTAATAGATGAATGGGAGCACTGGAAGCGCTCTTGGCTAAACATTTTAAGTTTGTGTGCATGTGCCCCATAGGATGAGGTAAGCTTTGATATGAGGTTCTGAGTGATTGCTGAATTGGTGGATATTTTTTGAGCTGAAATCGCTTATAAGCTTGTTCATTTATTTAGAAATTTTTTTATTTATTTATTTTAAACAGACAATATAATAAACGTTATGTTTGTTTATTCATTGATAACAGTTAAAAATGTTTCCATATTTCAAGAGTTCACACTTGAAGCTTGTTTGTAAAATCTGGCACAGAAAGCAGCACGTCTTTTGTCAATTCCAGTGTGCCCACCAATTGGAGTAAAATATAAAATAAAAATAAATCCTGGCTACCGCTTTGGTTTTGATAGCTTTTCTGCCTCCATAAAAAGGTCTCCATCTATGTTGAAGTGAAAAGCAGCATAAAAGGACTATTTACATGTTTACTATTTCCATGTTAGAAAGGAATGACCAAGATGGCAACAAATAAATAACGAAATAAATATAAATGAAATATAAATATATGAAATAAAAAATTTATTAATTTCTAACTTTTTTTGAAACACATCTTTCTGGATTTTTTTGTTATTGTTGTGTCTCTCACTTTTCAAATAAACCTACCATTGAAATTATAGACTGATCATTTCTTTGTTAGTGGGCAAACTTACAAAATCACCCGGGGTTCAAATCATTTTTTCCCTCACTGTATAAAATATATTTGCTGAAAAAGATTCCCAACCCCTGATATAGATAATAGACCGAAAAGCTCTAACAAGGCGAATCAAACCACAAAAAAACAAGAAAATGAAAAAAACAGTAAGAGAAACCAAAGGAAAGTGTCACAGAGAGTGGGTGAGTCTAACATGTTCTGACGGGTTTTATGTAAGGCAAGATTTCCTACTCAAAGGATGAATTGCTGGAAGGGAAAGCAGTGCCACAAACACCTTATAAATATAACTACAGAACCCAGAGGGTTTCAGAATTTATCTGAAAAGATTACAGCACACCTTTTCTAAACATCCTATAGACTTCAGGTAAGCAATATCTTTAAAACTACATGAACAGGTACTGTTATGACGGCAAAGTTGCAGAGAAAGACACAAAATGCATCAGGGACAAATATATGATGTACATTTTACAGGATAATACAATTAAGACTTTATTTTTGAGTGTTGTTTACGACTTTTTTATTTTGATTGAATCTAAAATAATTTAATAAGTTTTTTCTTAATATATAATTATTTTTTAATATTAAGAAAGTTCTGTTTACATGAACCTGTTTTCTTTATATTTCTTTGAATGTGATTATGCCAGCTGCTTAACCCTGAATATAACGGTCATTTTTGCCTTGATGCATCAACATTTGGTAACGCTGCACAATAAGGTTGTGTTAATGTTAGGTAATGAAAATAAAGCGATTCATTAATAGTTCATGTTAACTCACAGTTCATTAACTAATGTTAACAAGCATGAATATGGACTTTAATAAAGCATTCGTAGATGCCAAATTATGATTAATAACTGCTGTACAAGTGTTGTTCATGTTTACTTCAGATTAGTAAACGTATTAACTAATGAAACCTTATTGTAAAGTGTGACCAAAATGTTAAGCACAGGACAGACGAGTGCTCAATGCTCCACTGAGTTTATAAGTCTAATTCAGGATTTAACAGGAGACCTTTCCATTTATTTTATTGAACAAACATTTGGATCAAGCTGAACTGAATTATATCGGGTGTGGGCATGAACGTTTTTTAGAAATCACTTCAGTCATTAACATATTTGGTTGAATGTAAACTTATGACATCTCATTATTCATTGTTATTTTTTACAGTCATGGCATCTGGGCCCATTGAGTTGGCAGCTTTAGGAAGATCTATGTTTCCTGGCATGCTTTACGACTGCCGAAATGATTCCTTCATTCCAGGTGGAGTAGCCTTTATTTATAGTTGCCTTTTCATCCAACTGTGAATTAGCAAACTCTAATTGTGCACTACACACAATAACATAAAGCACAGAAACATTTAATCATCTCAAACTCAATTTAGGAACACAATTATGCACGTTTAGTTTAATAGTTTATTCATTTCCATAATGTAATCTTTGTTTAAAATGTCAAGAAAACAAAGTTCTGGCTGTAAAATGTTATCATTGTTAGCGTGAAATCCTGCTAACAGTATTTTACAAAACAATCAGGACATTTTATTTTGTTAAAAGGAGTTATGAACATTACAGAACAGCAATGATTGTTGCACAAAGGAAGATTACAACTAAAACATGTATTAGAGCAAATTAAAAGAGGTTACAGCAGGGAAAACTAGTAGGAAGTATACAGAACCTTGCTCTGAATGAGCTCATCTGTGACCACAGGACAGCACTAGTTTCTCACACTACTGTATTCTTGATCTTCCCTTCTTAAGTCTCTTCTACAGTTCACTGTAGTGAGTTTCTTAACTTTGTCACCACAAATTTCCCAGATATTTTCAATCAGATTTGGATCAGGACTGTGTACAGGTCATTTCATTATTTCAGTGTTTTCAGTTTCAAGGAACTGCTTTACCAAATTCACCAAGTTGCCAAACTACTGCTGCTGCTGCAAAAAATAAATAAATAAATAAATTCCCTCAAACCATGATACTATCTCCCCCTTTCACTGACTTCTTTACACAGTTTGGGCCCTATCATACACCCGGCGCAATAAGGCGCAAGACATGTTTCCACAACATGTTGCTATTTTCAGTCCAACGCAACCTTAATTTTCCCATTTTCCACCATGTTGCTTAAATAGTAAATTGCGCCACTTTGTGGACTCATGGGTGTTTCGATCGAGAAAAGAGCTGTATTAAGGCCATAGACTGTAAAAAATATGGACGTAGTATCCGTGACGTCACCCATAGGTTTCTGAAGAGCGCAAAAGAGGCCACAAGTGGGCGCGGCCAACCGTCGCCATTTTGTTCATGTGTCACTGCTCCAGCTGGGGGTATCCAAATAAGGGCAAAGAGGCGGAGCATGAGCGGAGCTACAGACGCTGCTAGCATTTTGCTTAGTTTGGGAGAAAATGATTCTACTTCATTACCTGCAACTCGTTTGTGTTCTGAGCACATGTTCTTGGCTGTACACTATATTAATAAAGTGTTTAGCCTTTTTAAAAACACTGTTGTAATACGCTGAGACACTAAACATTGATCTTATGACGTTTTTCTACAGGAGGGAAGTGCGAATTACTTCCAAATACTTCAGATATAGTCTGTGTTAGTAACTGCAAGGCTCTTTATGAAATCCAGGCATAAGACTGTATGACAACGCTTCAGATGACTGTTTTATAGCCTACAGCTGATCAATCTGTCAGATTCTGGAGTGCACTAAAGCTCTAAAGAACATTATAAATGATAAATTAGCTTAATTAAAGCAAGTACATCTATAGAGATGGTATTTAAGTGTATAATTTCACTCACCTGGGAAACGGAGGCCACGTGAATGGTTTGTGAGCACAATTAAGTGCACACATCATGCAAATATCATCTGATAATTGTAGGAAATAATTCCAAAAGGCGACTGACTGTGTAAAGCCACATAAAACAACACAAAAATACGACGACTATGCAGAGATCAGCAGCTAATCAGGCGGAATCAGCTGAGGTGACGTGACGGCGACCAGCGAGGCTAGCTGTCACTCAAGTGGCCACGCCCTTAATTATGCAGACTTCATTTAACTTAATATAAAGGACACGGAGGAGTTATAAAAAAATTCACCCCCCTCAGAGTTGTCATGAAGGGTAATATTTGCTATATGCATCAAAACCATCGATTGCACCAGGCTGTAAACATGTTTTTATCACCTGTAAAAAATGGCTAATTTACCATTGCAGTCAGAAACCCCCTGGAGTTCCTTGAGCCAGCCCCCGAAGGCGAGTCGATGTATTGCAGTTTCAGTTACCCCCGTATTGGCTTCCCGAGGGAGAGCGAGAGATTGCCGCTTGGTTAAGGCACATTGTTGGCACGTTGCTATTTTGAGGAACTAAAATAGACAGCAATAGACCTGCTGAAAGCAGATCTAAAGTACAGCGCAGAGCTTAGACATTGCTTAATACACACAGGTTGTACAACAATACAAAAATATCTTAACAAATGAAAAACAATTAAAGGATTAAAATATTTTTTTAAATATATATTATTTTCTACTTAAATATAAAAACCTCTGCCTCCATGCCTTCTTCATGTTGGGGGCTTTTTCAGTTTATTCATGACAATTTGCTTTTGTATAATGTTATTATTAGTAGTAGTATTTTATCATATGCATATTTATATTAGTGCTTAGTGCTTATATTAAGCTTAGATTTGTCCACCGCTCAGGTTTTGGACCATATAGGGCATAGCATGTGTGTTTGGATATAACTCAGTTTCTTGACCACACTTCATTATTATTGTTCATTTATTACTTTGCTGGAGATTAGAACTGAATTTAGAAATAGTTTGAAACAAATCTTTGTGCTTAAACTAAATTAAATATATGGTTAATGGATACAACACCGTTTCCTTATCCACGAAAGAAAGTGAAAGGAAAGGCCGATTGGAGGAGTCTCGTTCTTTATCCTTGTGCTGCAGATGCTCTGTTTAACTGGTAACTTACTAGTGAAGCACTCTGTTTTTCCACTTACAAAGTCTGCCATGTAAATAGTGAATGCACCATGGCGCGCCGCAACTGACTCTTAAAGGGAATGAGAGATGAGAGATTGTTTTTTTCTTAAAACACACCCAGAACTCGATAAGAGACTAAGCTCAACCTTGTTAGACCATGCGCTGTGGCGCAGAGCGGATTATTCCGTTCTTAAATTAGCAAAAGTGGATTCTAACACTCCATTATTGCTTTTGTACCCTGCACTTTAGACTTTTAGCACCTAGATCGTTAAAATAGAGCCCTTTAATTTCAGTATTTCCCAGTTTAATGACAAATGTATTTTTTTCCCAATTGGATCCATATTAACTAAACTTGTTCACAACAGAAAACATGCTACTGAGCTAACATCTGCGAGTTGAACTGAGTCTTCTGCTTATGAAAGTTTTCATTTAGTCCAAATTCAGGATATGAGTGAGAGAAAACTTGAGCCAAGCAAAACATACAAGAATTACCTTAAAGGGGTGGTCCACAATGTTTTTTTAAGGTTTGATTGTGTATATGGGGTGCAAAACAATGTGTGTTAGTGATTCGTTTGTAATAAATCATGTTATATCTTCACATATCTTACCTTCATTTTATGCTACTGAGCCAACATAGAAACGACCATCATATTTCCTGGTTCCCCCTGTAAGGCCCACCCTCAAGGGGCTCTGATTAGTCAGCTAACCTAACGTGTTGTGATTGGCGGATTGGCTTCACGTCACCAGGACACGTCATGTCTCTCTTGGTGCTGTCTATCAGACTGTTATGGCCAGAACAAAAGTTTAAATGCTAAAACGGCTTGCCGTAGACTGTAAATAATGCCAGCGAGGCCGTATCAGTTTGAGCCTGAGTCAGACACAGAAAATGAAGAGAACACATCTGAACCCATGCAAACGCGACCCTTTCGAGATATGTCTGAATGGTATGTTTTGTTTTTCGTTGGCAAGAGGAGGAATCAAGCCATCAGCATTTCATTCCAGCATCCCATACTAGTGTATATAGGAAATGGTACATTATAAGATGGCTGTAAAGTCTCAGTTTCTAATAGATAGCAGATAAAACAGTCTACTTTGGATTTCGTTCGCTTTCTGAGGTTTAACCACGTCATAAAAATGATTCGTAATGACATTGTACCGTAGTAAGACTAGGACAAATTAAAACGACTGGGGATGGCTGTACATAATGTACTCCATTATTTCATATGTAAAACTCACAGAATGCTGACGCATACGGATACTTTGCAGTCGCTGGTGATGATTGTATGTTTACAGGGGGAAAACGCATACATATGTTTATAGCTAAATCATACCTGCCAAACTCCTGTTTTTCCTGAGTCTCTTTCGTATTTCACACCCATCTCTGCCACCCTGTTATTTCTCCCTGGTAAACTTCCAGAATTTCATCCCCACACCAGGTCATCAATTTTGGTATAAATATGATCACCGGTGGCTGAAATCATGGTACAGTTGATAACACCACATAGACCCGCAGCCCATCCATCCCCCGGAAATGTATTGACAGTTCTTCATGGGCTTCTGCCACACACATCTATTACAGAATAAAAAGCATCCCAAGACTGGTCCTCTTCTGACCTTAGATGTTTCAGCCTAAATTTTTTCAACCTTAAAGGTGCCCTATAAAGGAAATCTGGGTATACCTGGGCATAGTCTAATAATAAGAGATCAGTATATGGAAATGGCCATACCATGAGCCTCAGACACTATTGTTTCCTCATTCTTGTTTATATTCCATGAGTGGTAAACATTGGTGGACAACAGGAGAATTAGAAGACAAAGCAAACTTTGACAAGACTCATGGGCCATGATCTTTTTTCTCACAGGTGCCTGGAGCTGGGATCATATATAAACATCTTTAAACTGTTCTTTCCCTTTTGTTGAAATAACTCTAAATAGGACTGAGCAGTGTGATCGAAATTTATAAAATTGCAGATTGTTCTCTAATTTTCATCTCCACTATACTAACTGTGAAAGTCGCGTCTTATTTCAGGTGTTACTCTGTGGGACAAGAAATCAGTGAATGACAATTTGGACACCCATCCACAGCCCAGGACCGATTTGAAATTCAGCAGCTCTGATTCGATCTCCGATAAATGCAATTTAATGGATATAAGTGCGTCCCTGAAAGTCAGCTTCTTGTGGGGGCTTATTGAGGTGGGAGGATCTGCCAGATACCTGCATGACACCAAATCCACAAACCAACAGTCAAGAGTAACAATGAATTACAGCGAAACGACCAGATTTGACCAGCTCATCATCAGTCAGCTGAAGGATATCACCTACCCTCAAGTGTTTGAGCAGAAAACTGCAACTCATGTGATCACGGCGGTACTGTACGGAGCCCAGGCATTCATGGTGTTTGACAGGACAATATCAACAGATGAGGATAAAGAGCAGATTGAGGGAGATTTAAGTTCAATAATAAAAAAAATTCCTTCATTTTCTGCTGAGGGAAAAGGATCTGTAAAAATGACAGAAGATGACAAGGAAAAAGCTGAGAAGATATCCTGTACTTTCCATGGTGACTTCCATCTCAAGCAAAACCCCACCTCATACATGGAGGCCCTGGATACATACCAGAAGCTGCCCACACTGCTGAAGGAGAATCCCCAGAATGCAGTTCCAATAAAAGTCTGGCTATATCCCCTTTGTTTACTAAATGATGATGTAGCCAAGCTGGAGAAAGAAATCCGCTTAAGTCTAGTTTCCAACACTGTAGATATAATTGAGAAACTGAATGATGTTGACAGGGTTTGCAACGACCTGTCCAAAAATACACTGACAAATGTTTTCAGCGACATCCAAGAGAGGCTTTGCTTGTTTCAGAAATCAATTGGCATCTACAAGATGGTGTTCCAGAAAGCAGTGGCCAAGGTCTTGCCTGATATTCGAGGGGGGCAAAAGGAGGAGGAATCTCTTAAAGATATCCTGAAGATCCACCATGACTCTCCTTTTAATGCAGGGAAGCTAAACCAGTGGTTAAAGGATGCCAAATCTGAACTTCACCTAGTGAGTTCATATATAAAGATGCTTGATGGGATGAAAATTGAAGATTCAGATGGTCTCAACACCATCCTTCTTGATCCTGATATTGATGTTGTGGTGTGCTTGACCATCACATCTTTCAGGTATGAAGACCCTGATCTACAAAAACAGAAGGAGTTTCTGAAATCGGACCAGTTTAAAAAGCTAGATGGTGGAAACCTCCTTGGAGCAGTGGAACCTGTCAAAAAGTGGTTTAACAACCCTGATACCATCAGACAGATGAGAGAGAGCTTAACTCAATTCAGGAGTTTTTCAGTGGCTAAGAAAGATGATAAGAGAATGCGCTTCATTGTTTCTGCTATCCCAGATCGCCCTGGCCCAGTCACTTCCATCTATCTGTATGAAAAAGGAGATCTGAAAAACACAAAGTTTCAGTTGCCATCCAAACCACCTCCACCAGTAGTGAAGGATGTCCAATACGATGCTGTGTCCCTGAAACTGCAGAAGCCTTCAACTGGAGTCACAGTGAAGTACAGAGTCGAGTACAAGGAGTCAAACGCTGATTCTGCTGCTGAAGAAAACTGGCTGGTCAAAAACACAACTGATAAAGACTTCACTCTCCCTGGATTGGAGCCTGAAAAGTCGTACTTGATCCGCTACAAGATAGTGGGTGAAGTGGGAGTGAGTGAAGCCAATGATACCATCAGCACAATACTATCTTCAGGTCAGTGTCATCTGCACTTTTTTCTTTCTTTTTTCATATGTAGTTCTTTTATTTTCATTTGCTTTGTTCACACAGTTGGTTGAATGTCACATGGTCGAATGTTGCTTTAAATTGATTCAATTCCTTTTGGCTTAGTCACTTTATTAATTAGGGGTTGCCACAGCAGAATGAACCACCAATTTATCCGGCATGTTTCACACAGAGTATGATCTTCCAGCCACAACCCAACACCAGGAAAAACACGTACACTTACATTCACACACATACGTTATGACCAATTTCAAGAGTTCACACTTAACTGATGATTTGACATAAGCCTGTTTGGCATGTTGTCCCGGGAGAGAGCCCTGAGCTCAAGGGATCCTCAAGCCCAGGGCTCCCTTCTGTTCGTAGAGCTAGAGCGGAGCTTGAGCTTAGGTAGCTCTCAAACTCCCCAAAATGCAGTAAAGTAATCGCTCGAGACAGCAGCCGCGTATCTAACAGGAAAAACACCCCAAAAGGCAGGAAGACTATAGCTATATCCGGCTGCTGGATAAGAGATAAGGGAAAGGATAGAGGCTCCTGTGGGAGGTTTGACATGGGAGGGGCTAGGGTGGCTATAGTGTGGATTGGATGTTAAGCCAGCAGTATTCTGAGAGGCGTGGAACGTGTTTGTGGGGGGCGGGGGGAAGAGAAACTCCTGCGGGAGTTGGAGCTCGAAGGGGACCCCTGCGGGAGTCAGAGCTTGGGTTAAGGCTTAAGCGGGGGAGGAGGGAAGGTTCTGCGGGAGTTGGAGCTCGAAGGGGACCCCTGTGGGGAAGATGAGAAGAGTTTGGGAAGAAAGAACATGGAATTAGAACTCACAGTGGCACCTCCGGAAGGAGTAAACTGCTTAGGGGAGTGGATAGGTGAGACTCTTGCAGGAGTCGAAGCTCTGTTTGACCCCTGCTGGGGTCAGAGCCTTGGGCAGGGTAGCAGGAATAGGGAGAGGAAGTGATAGCTTAAACTGAAGGAATGGCTTAGGTAAGGGGTAGTTGGGAATACTTAGAGAGGCTCTTGTGAGAGTTAGGCACAGGCTGGGTTATGCTTGGTTATGAGGATTGGGTGGGGGGGGCTGTAAGGGCCGGGGGGAGAGGTGGAGTAGCTACTGTGGGAGTCAGAGCTTGGAGGAACCCCAGCAGAAATAAAGAGAGGAAGTGAAAGCTTAAACTGGAGGAGTGACTGGAAAGGGGTGGTCGAGGAAAACTTAGGGTGACTCTTGTGAGTCAAGCATGGACACACTCGCACAGACACACGCACGCACATCCACAAACATATGCACACGCACGCACACACACACACTTCGGCACGCACACTCAAGCAAAATTAACATATTTAAATGATTCCTGTGGGCGTTGCTCTTTGCAGAAGCTCTTGCAAGAGACGGGCTACGGAGGAGGTCAGGGAAGGTCAATTAACTCCTGCGGGAGGTGGCTGGGATGAGACTCTTGAGAGAGTCGAGGCTCTGTTGACTCCTGCGGAAGTCAGAGCCGGGTGTGTGGGGGGGCTTGTGGGGCTGGGTGGTTGGTTAGGGCCCGTTGGGCTTCCTTGAGGTGATATTTGCTAAGGCGGATATAGGATTTGAAAGCTTCGGAGGACCAGCGACTGAAGGTCTGGATCTGGTGCTGCAATAGTCCATTAGAGGCTGCTGTGGTAGCTGCGCCAATCCTAAGTAAATGGCTGGAACAATGCTCAGGGGAAAAGCCAGAGATGCAGAGGACTTCTTTAAGTTGTTTTTGAAACCAGAACTGAGATACTGGATGGTTAGCGTCATCAGTAAAAAGAGGGGCTAATGGGTTAGCCTCTTGGGATCTTCTCAGATTCAGATGGGCTAGGAGGGTTTGGAAAGGTGGGGGAAGGCATGTTGAAAATGTAGATAAGGTGTCCTTTATAGAATTGATCTGTTTTACTTTGTTTGATAAGGAAAGAAAAAGTTTCCTTATCTTGCAAAGTTAGATCTGAGATGGTGGGGTGGAGTGAGGGGTTAAATTTGGATGTGACTGATAATTCAGAGCATCTGAGGAAGCTAAAGAAGGCTAGGGTAAACATAGCATCTAAGGTACGGGCTGTATGGGAAGAAATGTAACCTTTGCGTAGGGTGTGGATGCATGAGGAAAGGATATTGAGAGTGATGGGTTGTCTAGAATCGGGGGTGGTGGGGTGTTTTTTTTTTAATCCCTTTTATGAGAAGGAAGGTTTGCGAATTCGTGATGGCATCGGAAGGGGACCCATGGATCAATTTATGGAAGAATTGGATCCCACTGAGATAGCTCTTAATTGCACTTGTTTCCATGTGTTTAGCAGTGTGGAGGTGTGATATAAGGATGTGATGGAGAGAAGGGAAAAGTCGGGGAAATGTAGTTGATGGAGGGCGTGAAATAGTTTGAAAGTATTCCACGCTGTGAGGTATTAATTGAGGGTTCTGGGAGCAACTTTTTGTAAAATAAGAGATAAAGAAGTTAGGTGGAATTTATAAAGGGGGTGGTTTATGGCAATATCAATTCTGAATAGGGAGGGACAGGCGTTGGGTGGGGGTCTGCCTCCAGGGCCAGTAGCCAGAATTTCTGAAAGGATTTGATTGCGAGCAGAGTTGGAGATGGGTGGAGGTTCCAAGGCTAGAGCATTGTTTGGTGGAGGGAGGGGCGTGGCGGATGACAGGGTGAATGGAGGACATGCAGAAGAAACTGGTGTAGGGAAGGAGAAATGGTGGGCGGGGTCAGAGCTAGTATGAGCAGCAGGATGAGAAAAAAAAGGAGGAATATAACAGGAAGAATTTGGGAGGAAGAAGGTAGGTGGGGGGGCAGAGGTAGAGGGTTGGGGAGGAAAAGATGTTTGGTTTAGGGGAGGGGCAGAAGGAGCAGAAATAAGAGAGTGAAAATGAGAAATGGAGGTAGAAGGGAAATGAGGGCTGATAAGAGAGCTAGAGGGGGCAGGAGGCCAAGAAAAGGGGGTGGAGAATGTTTGGGGGAGAAGATGAGAGAGAGGGTTTCCTTGAATGGAGTCTTGTTGTGGGAGAGTGTGTGACGTCATTGGAGGAGGCCAGGTTTCCTGGTGTAGCGGTCTTGCGGTGGAGTGGCTGGCTGTGTGTTTTTGTTTTGATTTCCTCTTTCCCTGTAGCGAGCGGGTTTGAGGATATGGAGTGAAATAAGAAGTATTTCTCTGAGTGACTGGTCTTGCAGGAGGGCTTGTGGAAGGATGGGAGTCCGATGTTGCATTCTTGTAGAGTTTGAGGAGTTCCGGTTTATTGAGCGATCTGGGTGCGTGGATTCCGAGGTCGGTGAGCATTTTCCTGATTACCATTAAGGTGATTCTCTTTGACGGATGAACAGAGGAGGTGGCGGAGACGTAAGATGAGGTGGGTGAAGAGTTTTTATGTCTTGAAGTAGACTGAGCTGGTGCTCTGTTGCGGAGAAGTCTGTTGGCAGTGGAGCGAGTCATACGCCGGCCTCTCATGGCGGCCTCGGGCTCGGGTTGGGAGCCAGGCGGTGAAGGGAGAAGTTGAGCGGCGGTGGGAGGGTCGGGGAGATCGGGGTTATCTTGCGGGCTGTTGATTAGTTGGTTGATTCCTTGTGAGTTGTTATTATCGCTGTTCATGATGTCTCTGGTTGAAGAAGATGTCGATGGGTAGTTGAAGGAAGTAATATTTGTGAAGCGGATGAAGATGATGATGATGATGATGATGAAGTTCGTTTTGGAGTGTAGCTTGTATTAGAGTGAAGGTTTGCTGGAGCGCTGGCAGAGCAATCTTTCATACGAAGATAGCTTTGGACTGGAACTGTGGTTATTTATAGTAGAAGGGGAATCATATGATTGGGAGATCGTAATTAGATAATGTGCGGCCAGCCGTGGAGAATCATAAGCATGTGATCCTCTCGAAATTAGTTTGTAAACAAACTTCACTTAGTTTATTCAATTGACCTACACCGCGTGTGTTTGGACTGTGGGGGAAACCGGAGCACCCGGAGGAAACCTACACTGGGAGAACATTCAAACTTCACACAGAAATGTGAGGGGATCGTGCTACTCACTGTGCCACCATGCTGCCCAGTAGTTTTAAATATTAGATTTAAAGCTGCCTGTCCCCAGCATACAGTAGTCATGCTTCTAATATATGAATAAAACAGTCCAAACAATATTCTGTTCTAGTGCAAATTTGACCAGTAACTAGTCACAGTGACTCGAGCAAGTGTAATAGCTGGCAATTTCATAACAGTGGAATGTTTCATCATTGATGATGTGTTCATATATGAACATTACTTTTTTAACCATAATAAAAACTCTAAACTGTCACTGATCAGTATATTCTGCTGCAGCGTGAGGATGATCTTTTCTGTTTTAAAGCTATTCCTTTGACTGTTGGTGGGAAAGAAGGAGCAGAGTTCAACTTTATAGCATCTTCAGGCAGCATTTCCTTGAAGGAAATCAGGATCACTTACTCTGAGGTGTGTAAAGATTGATTTCACCTTACTTTAAAATAACAGGATTTTCAAAAGGTACAATGAGAAAAGTTTTGTAATAAAAAATGCCTTAATTGCAATTGAATATTTGCTGCTGTGTTTTAGTTGAAAGATCACTTGCAGAACAATCGCATCTGCTTAATACTCTGACTCAGCTCACATGCTAATCTGCAGTGTTTAGTATATCTGTCCCTTCGTTGTTTTGTTGTTGTCTTTCAATTGTATTTGAAGTATTTTACATGTAATGGATTTGTGTGTTTTAGACGTCTCTGAACTCCATCCAAGTGACTTTCAGCTGTGGCCACAAGATGAAAATTGGAAACAAGACAGGACCAAATGAAATAGGCCACACGTTTGACGACGGTAAAAAAAAAATAGTTGCTGCAACATTGTGGCCAGATGAAGATCAAAACAAACTTGGGGGTTTGGAATTTGAGTTTGATGGAGGGAAAACATTTTCTTGTAAATGTGAGAAACTGGGTGATGCTGTGAGTGTGGATGTGAAGTCGGGAACCTGTTATGGTATTATGGGCAGAAGTGACGGCAGTGAAATTACTGCCCTGGGTCTCTACTTCATATAGATCCACCTAAATCTATAAATCTACTTCTCAAATCTACTTTAATCAATCGATAGATTTAGTTTTCAAATATGAATCTGTATGTAATAATCATGACTAAATCTCCAATAACAAACAAATTAAATATAGTTAAATGTGTGTCAGTCAATAAATTGGTGGTTGTATTTTGGAAGTTATTTTTTTTTAATCATGAACTGTCCTTTGTACCTCAGGGAAGGATGATAATTTTGATAAACTTGTGCAATTAGAATAAAGAGGTACCTTAATTTTCAAAAGCCTTATGGTCTCTTTTACAGTTCTTAAAAAGTATTGTGTATGTTACGGTCCCTAATTTAAGACTCAGGTATAAGGAAACATAACATAAACAAACAAGAGCAAAAGTTCTCCATTTTAATTATCTGTGGGGAGCCACAATATATGAAATACGTAACCAAACAAACATAATTCAGCTTCCATCCAAACCACCTCCACCAGTGGTTTGGATGGAACCACCACTTCAAATTAAAGTGCAGAATGAATATACAAAGGAAAATGCTACAACAACAGAGACTGTGGTTGGTAAGGAGGATTGAGGAAGAGAGCTTGCGAGAGACAGAGGATCCACTTTAAAGCCTCATGTCAGCTCAACCAATAGGAAACTAAAAAGGTAAAACAGAACAAAACTATATCAGCATTCAAAGTAACAATGACTCTGGGCAAGAGTGAACAGTGTATTTCCTATTTTATTTTAGCTGCGGATTACAATTATAATGCTCACAGTAAATTACTACAAAACCAGGTCTATCCTATCACCCACATAGCAAACAGACTTGGCCCAAATGTGGCCTCATTATGGCACTGCTGGCATGTTGCCGGCACTGGCATGCATAACTTAATCAGCTTTGCTACTGCTTTGCTCCTGTTCAGATGTCTTTTGGTACTGCTCCGCTCCTTGCACTCTTGCTTTTATATTTTATACTTTAATTTTAACTTGAGCCTATCAGCACAGTGCTCAAACAACACAGCTTGAAGATCAACATCGAATCTACAAACTTTCTGGAATACAACTTTACCAACAAGAGGGAAATTATCGTCTAAACCAGGCATCACCAAACTTGTTCCTGGAGGTCCGGTGTCCTGCAGATTTTAGCTTCAACCCTAATCAAACACACCTGAACAAGGTAATCAAGCTCTCACTAAATATACTTGAACATCCAGGCAGGTGTGTTGAGACAAGTTGGAGCTAAACCCTGCAGGACACCGAACCTCCAGGACCGAGATTGGTGATCCCTGCTATAAACGGATCATTTTTCCCTACTGCTCTATCTTCGTTTTGGAAGAATTCCCACTTCCACCCCATCTCCTTCTTTTTTCCTCCCTTTTCTAAGAGGGAGCTTCCGAGACCTACCTGATCTCGGATCCCCTTATATGCTTATTGACTGGGCGGGAGCCTTGCGCTCAAGTATCTCCAAGCTCAGGGTTCTCTCCCGGGACAGCATGCCAAACCTGCTATAAACGCTAAGCATATCTAAGTGTGAACTCTTGAAACTGTTAAAGAGTACCTCAGCAACAAGTGAGAAACATTATAATTAATTAATTATTGTTAAATTTACATGCTATTGTCATATGAGTCTTATGGCAATTTAATACCAATTCTGCAATTCAGTATATAAGCATGAGCAAATTAATACAGCCTATGGCAGGGGTGCTCAATCCTGTTCCTGAAGATCTACCTTCCTACAGAGTTCACCTCCAACGCTGATCAAACACACATGAACCAATTAAATACGACCTAAACAGCACTTAATAATTACAGGCAGGTGTGTTTGATAAGGGTTGCAACTGAAATCTATAGGAAGGTAGATCCTCAGGAACATCCCTGGCCTATAGCAATGGCAGCATAGGCCTTATAAGAGGGCATTGCTAATGTCAAAATCAGAAGGGTATTATGATTTAGGGAACACAGTGATTTACAGAGAAAGACAGACAGCAAGCACCCACAAACGCTTTACCAGTTCTTTCCAAAGGGCAAGCCACTCAAGTCATGCAGTGGCAGCTGTATGGGACTGGACCATTTGCATGTCTACCAAACATAAGTTCCATATGATAAAGTCTACTAGTCTAACTTTAAAATGCAATTTAAAAATCAGAAGCAATGGCTGCTCACCCTAATATAATCAGAGTGATCAAATGCTTGAGTGCATTATCATCCTGATACATGGCATACAATTTTTGAACCATTGGATGCACATGGTCCTCCAGAATGGTTCAGTTGTCCATGGCAGTGATGCGCCCATCTAGCACAATTATTAGGCCAGTGGAATGCCATGATATTGCAGCCTAGACCAACACTGATCCACCTCCATGCCTCACTCTGGACAAGTAACACTCTGTACGATACGCTTCTTTGGGGCTTCTCCACACCGTAATTCTCCTGGATGTGGGAAAGTCAGTGAAGTTGGACTCATCAGAGAACAATACATGTTTCACATTGTCCCGTCAAAGATTTTCGCTGCTGGCACAATTGAAACTGTCGTTTGGCATTGGCACAAGTGACCAATGTTTCAGCTATAGCAGCCCAGTAATGTATATTGACCTCTTGGAGCTCCTGACAAACAGTTTTGGTGGAAACAGACGAGTTGAGGTGCACATTTAATTCTGCAGTGAGTTAAGCAGCTGTGGTTTTATGAGTTTTGTATACTATTTGGGTTGGGACCTGGACATCCCTTTCAGACAGCTTCCTCTTGCATCCACAGTTACTCCTGTTGGATGTGATTCATCCTTTTTGGTGGAATGCAGACATTACTCTGGATACTGTGGCTCTTGATACATCACAAAGACCTGCTGTTTTGTCTAACAGATTGGCCAGCCAGACACGCACCAACAATTTGTCCTCCTTTGAACTCTGATATGTCACCCATGTTGTGTGCATTGCAATATTTGAAGCAAAACTGTGCTATTACTCTGCTAGATAAACCTTCACACGGGTATTTGCAATAAATAAGGATTGGCGACCAGGCTGGTTAAATTTAGCCATCAAACCTCTAAATTGGTCAGTGTTTCAGTATTATTGTCCTATATACATGTATCCTTCCTGTGATTTTTTTTTTCTTTTTTTGGGAGAAGATTAATGGTAAATTTAAGCGGACTACACCACCCTGACAACAGCGAATTAACACAGCTTCTTGGTGTAAGGAATATGGCTCTCAATATAAAGGCCAATAGCGTCAGTGATTCACAGCACAATAGTTGAAATCTTCACGTAAAGTTCACACATTCATCTGGAATCAGGAAATGAAAGCAAGCAGCAAAATATTCAAACAACAGACTTCAAAAGCAACGGTATCACAATGTTGCTCCACAGGACCCTCTACCCACACTGTTATCGTCCCTAAACAGGATAAAAAGATGTTAAAAATTGATAACAGATCAATTATTTAAAATCGTACATACCCTTAGGTTATGAACCACTTTGTAAACATACACTCACGGACGCATTAGAAGTCCAGGATTAAAGAACAATCCTGCTGGGGTGACAGTGACAACAACAAGCCACAGCCAATCTTATGCCCAGATGCTAAGAAAATAAATACAGCCAGTTAAGGGCAGCTACATAACCCTGTTGCTAAAGAGAAAGCAAAACAATGCCTACCTGTGGAAACGGAAGGGGCAGAGTCGGAATCAGCGGGACTACGGTAGTGACGCACAATACACGTTTCAATACACACACCTGAATCCACCTTTATAAACACATCTAAGAGTTATACGATTGGATAATCCCTCGCAATAACACCATGTGACCCGGCTACATTTATTTCTATAACGCTTTTACAATGTAGATTGTGTCAAAGCAGCTTAACATAGAAGCTCTAGTGAATTGAAATTGAAACTGTCAGTCCAGTTTTCAGAGTTGAAGTTCAGTTCAGTTCAGTGTGGTTTCATTGTCACTGTTGAAATCCAAACACTAAAGAGCAAATCCATTGATGCACAGCTCCACAAGTCCCAACCAAGCAAGCCAGTGGCGAGGAACAAACTTCACCAACTGACAAAAGTGAAGAAAAAAACCTTGAGAGAAACCAGGCTCAGTTGGGCACAACCATTTGTCCTCTGGCCAAACTTATTGTATACAGCTGCAGTCTAGGCGTCATGGGCTAGAGCAAGGGTCTCAAACTCGCAGCCCGTGGGCTGCATTGATGACAGTTTGTGGCCCCAGCCTTAATTTGAAAGTTTAATGTCAGTGAGTCCTGCGAGTTTGATATATATGGCACTTTACAATGTTGTGTGCGGAGCTGGGCAAACCTACCAATCACGGTGGGGTTTATATGGCTCTCGGAGGCAGGACATTGGCTTGACGCAGGCAGAGAAACATTTCTCAATGAGTGAAAGTTACAGCAGCGAGTGTTTTCTCCCATGTCTGCATCGTTTCTATTGGGCACACGCGGGCATTCATCTCAGTGCGCTTCATTCACAACCCTTCAAAAAAAGTTGCTGCCAGCGGGACATTATACGCTGATAGATGTATATAAATCAGTGCTTAAATTGAGAAAAGTCGTGTTTGACTATTGGTCCTGAACAATATTTTCAACCAATCATCTTTCTTATTCTTACAATCACTCTCATTGGTTGGTGGTTATTGTTTCGCGCACAGTGAGCAGTGAAAACATATAATGGCACCTAAATATTAATATTTTCATATTTTCAACCACGAGTAAATCTGTTTATGAGCCTGATCAAGAGATCTTCAGAAGCTGGAACTGCCTCCCTGGATCAGGATAACGCGTGACAAAAGCAACACGAGTCAAGTCGGCCACAGAACATGACAGAGAAGCTAACTGTGGGCTCTTTTTGAAGATTAGACCGAGTGAGTCATTTAATTACTGTTTTTCGTTTAGAAGTGAACTGAAATGGCACTGAGAGAGTTAATGTGAGCTCTCTCTCTCTTTCTCTCTGACAAACGAAATCAAAGTGATGCATACGCGATCCATGCCTGCCACAGCCTCTGCTCAGGATACAGCCTGGTACAAGGTTATAGAGACCTCTAGAGGTCGGCATCATCTCTTCACAGGGCTTGGATCACATCAATGGCGCTGCACAATCTCTAGAGGCCTTGGGATGAGTATCCTCAGCAAGCAAAAAAAATAATAATAAATTAGCGTAGCTGCATAGTGTATTTAAACGAGATATATTAAATATCTGAGCAAAAAAGACTTGTTATAAGTGAAAATAACAGCTGTATAAACTAACATGTAAAGCATACTATTCTGGGTACTACCTGAATTAGTTTTGAGATCTTAAAGAGCGGGTTGGATTGTAGCGAGACAGAAGGTTGGTTAGATAAACAGGAGCTAGATTATTTAAAATTTAATAGGTAAGAAATAATATTTTAAAATCAATATGAAACTTGCAGTGTAAAGAGGATAAAATTGGGGTGATATGATCATATTTTCTAGACCTGGTAAGAACTCTGGCGGCTGCATTTTGTACTAGCTGAAGTTTGTTAATAGAGGAGGCTGGGCAACCAGCGAGCAGAGCATTACAGTAATCCAGCCTGGAAGTCATAAAAGCATGAACTAGCTTTTCTGCAACTGAAATATATAGCATACTTTGTGCGGTTTCTCAGATGAAAGAATGCAGTTTTTGTGTCATGGGAGTTTTGACTTTCAAAAGTTAAGTTGCTGTCTGATATAACACCTAGATCTTTTACAGTAGAGCTAATGCTAACTTAGCATCCCTCTATCTGGAGATGGAGTTGTGAGATCTGCTGTGTACAAGATTTTGGCCCAGTAAGTAATACTTCTCCTTTGTCTGAATTTAAGAGAAGAAAATTGTTGGTCCTACAGCCTTAGATATCTTTAATACACTCGGTTAGCTTAAACAATTCATGTTTTGTCTCATCAGGTTTAGCTGAAATATATAATTGAGTATCATCTGCATAGCAGTGAAAGCTGATCCCGTGTCTTCTAATAATGTCTCCCAGGGACAGCATGTATATTGTAAACAGCAAAGGGCCTAAAACTGATCCTTGAGGCACCCCATACTTTACTAGCCTGACTAGTAAAGCTGTTCATTTATATTTACAAACTGGTAACGGTCAGTTAAATATGACTTAAACCATTGCATAGCCGTTCCTTAGACACCTGTAAAAATGTAAGCAGATGTAAAAAGTATGAGGATATCATGATCGATAGTGTTGAATGCAGAACTGAGATCAAGTAAAACTAGTAATGAGATGCACCCTTGGTCAGCAGCTAATAGTAAATCGTTGGTTATTTTCACTAATGCAGTTTCAGTACTGTGATGAGGCCTGAAACCTGACTGGAACACCTCAAAAACATCTGCAGAAAGGAGCATAATTGGGCAGAAACTACTTTTTCTAGTATTTTAGACATAAATGGAAGATTTGAAATAGGCCTATAATTAGCTAAGTTGCAGGGGTCCAGTTGTGGTTTCTTAATAATGGGCTAGGTTGAAAGGGTTTGGAACATGGCCTAAAGATAAAGAAGAGCTGATAACGTTAAAAAGAGGTTCTCCTACTACAGGTAGCAGCTCTTTCAGTAATTTTGTTGGAATTGGGTCTACATACACGTAGCTGGTTAGGCATATTTATAAGTTTATCTAGCTCTTCCTGTTCTATGATTTTGAAGCACTGTATGTTATTTTAATTTATATGAATGTTTAATAAATCTGAAGTATAAGAAAGTTTATCATCTATTTTCTGTCTAAAGAAAAATTCAGTGGTAAAATTCAGTGATTAAGTCATCATTACTAATTTGAGGTAGGATATTTTGTTCTGATGATGAATGATTGTTTGTTAATTTAGCAATGGTTTTAAATAAAAATCTAAAATTATTATGGTTATTTTCTATCAGTTTACGGCGGTGCTCAGCCCTGGCGGATTTTAGAGGCTTCTTATAGCTGGACATACTATCTTTGTACGCAATTCTAAAGAACTCTGATTTTGTTTTTTCCACTTACATTCCAGGGCACGAGTTGCTGTTTTGAAAGTGCAAGACTATTATACAATGGTGTGGATTTATTCTCTCTAGCCTTTTTCTAATTTGTAACTACATAAAGGTCATTTGCAGGTGCATTTAGAAATAGAGAGAGATAGGTAACCACTCTAATTAATTAAACAATCTAATTAATCTAGTTAAGCCTTTAAATTGCACTTTAATCTGAATACTGCCATGAGCACCTTGAGCTATCTATCAATGCTCTAACCACTAGGCCAGTGTTTCCCAACCCTGTTCCTGAAGGCATACCTATAGTACACATTTTCAACTTCACACCTGAATCAACTCATCAGAACATTAGAAGAGATTCCAAAACCTCAAATTAATGGGTCAGATAATGGAGACATCCAAAATACGTACTGTTGGTGTGTTTCCAGGAACAAGATTGGCAAACAATGGACTAGGCTATTGGCATTGACAGCTCTGGTAGTTGTTGAAGGTTTTTATTGTTACTTCAAACTTTCGCATTCATGCCACTGTTTTTGTCTCAGAGATGAACCAAAATACAGAACTATAGGAGAAACACGTTACTGGCACCTGAAGGCAGAGGCACTACCTGCAATTCATGAGTTCACACTTACAAATGTTTAAAGAATAAACCATATTTGGCATGCTGTCCAGGGAGAAGGCTCTGAGCTCAGGAAAGACATACCAACTTGTCTATGGCCTCCATAGATTGTCAGTAATGAGATGTAGTAGCGGCAGGGTGGGCTCTTGTGGTCTTTGAAACTTCAAGGGGTTGACTAATGGGGGTTTGATTGGCTTTTTAAATGTGGAAACGGTCAGAATCATCAAATGAAATACTCTTCTAGTGGAATGGCTGGAGAAATTATCAGGTGGGAAACCAGACATGATTAGGACAAATTTGGACAAAATGAACATGGCATCTAGTGTACGTACTGTATGGATTGAATTATATCTTGCAACATCCTGCAAAGAGTGGATATGCATTTTGTGAGGGTTGTCAGTGTTTTAGGGTCTCTGGTGTCTTGACGTGTGGGATGGGTTCTTTGGATGCCTTTGATGAGTAGGGCTGTTTGAAAATTAGCTGAGTTGCAGGGGAACCGTAAATAAGTTTGTGGAAAAATGAGATTCCACTCAAATAGCTTTTCATGATAAATAAAGCGTATTTGGCATGTAGCTCAGAATATCCTTGAGCCCAGGGCTCCCTCCCGTTTGAAGGGCGAGAGGGGAGTTTGAGCTCAGGTAAGTCTCTAGAACTCCCCCCGCTTGTGAATGTTCTGAGATAAGTCTGTCTAGAGCTGCCTTAAGATGCTATTTAAATCAGTCGATTTACTTATGTTGTATGTTTTTGGACAGTGGGAGGAAACCCGCGAACACGGGGAGAACATGCAAACTCCACACAGAAACGCCGACTGGCTCGGGGAGAGGCTGAACCATCGGCGTTCTTGCTGTGAGGTAACAGTGCAAACCACTGGGCCACCGGGCCGCCCTATCAGAGAAGGGGAGGAGTTGGGGTGGAAGGGGGGATTCTTCAAGACGAAGATGACCGGAGTAGAAAGCTCTGGTAATTTATAGTGTGTCAGTATTCGTCTGATTGGTGCAGTATGCAGAGCTGATGTGGTACCAGCTGTGTTCAATCATAAGCAAGTGATCGTCCAGAAATTATGTTTTATAAATAAACCCCACTTAATGGAGTTAACTTGAAATTTTTTGATGATTGTGAGGTAGGATATGAATAATGAGATGGTGGGCATGGAAGAATCAGGAATCATTGAATATTATAGATGACCTGAAAAGCTTTTCCATACTGTTAAGTATGACTGGTGCCACTGCTTGAGGGGACTCCAAGCTGATTTTTTTAAAGGGCACCTAGTTTACCCCTTTTTCTATATTTAATATAAGTCTTTTGTGTCTCCAGAGTGTGTCTGTAAAGTTTCAGCTCTAAACACCCTCCAGATTAATTATTACTGTTTTTGTAAGCTGGGCCTTAAAGGCAAGTCCTCCCCACCCACCGTTCCCACGTGCCTGTCAGCGTGCCTCGATCTCCACCCTCAGCTGCCTCAGACTACAGATAGATGTGAAGGAAGCAGAAATTCCGTAACGTCTGTGAGAAATACAACAGTAAGAACTTTACCAATAAGTGTTTAATGCAATTGTTGAGGAGTTGCAACGATGAGTCACACACAATGTTGTTACAAAGTTCACACGCACACATACACACACACGGACAGCACGCGTGTTGAGCTTTACACTGTTTTTGTACGCAAATGTGACAGGATACAGGTTAATATCCACTGCTGTGTGGATATCTGTTATATTAATGTACAAAATAAACCTGATTTAACGTCAACAAACCGGGACTGAAGCGTCTTCTTTTATAATTGTCCTGACACGCAGCTGTGCTGATGAAGTAAAGCTGAAGTAAATCGCTGTAATTCATTCCATATTTACGCTTTACAAATGTGTTAAACTTGTAAAACTCACTTTTGATCACATGATGACTGACTGATGATTGATGACTGATGATCACAGAGAGCTGAACAGAGCTTTAATCCCAGTTGCTTTGCGCACATCCTGTCTTGTTATGATTATACGTGTTACTTCAAGACATTTTAATAGGCGGCTCTCAAATTCCGGTCACCCTCAAAATGGGAGGGATTTGGATCCTATTTTAACGTCAGGAAATAAAATTTAAAAAAAGAGACTCATTGTGTTTCTATCACTCCAATAAGACAGTGGACATACAATACTACAAACAGCTCTGTCCAAACAGCTCACTAAAGAGGATTGTCATCATAGGTGTCCTTTAAGGCTGCACAATTTTTACTTTTGTAAATTTAAGTTATAAATAAGAGGTTTGCACAACAGTTGACACTAGAAGGGTTCTGTTAACTCCAGTGCTTAAAATTGTGAATTGTGTGGTCTCGGAACAGATCAGGGTTACAGATCCGGCATGTTACCAGAGGATGGAGGGGTGTCGCGGACAAAAGAGAAGAGCAGGGGTGGGTGGGGTAGAGGTGAAGAGGATTGGAGAGTCTCAGAAGAAAGTGAAAGTGAACAGCGGAGGAGGGCGGTTGAGGAGGGGATCGGTAAAATGCTGGATCAGATTTCAGAGGTGCCGGATCCGGATTTGGCCTGTCATTCATTCATTTTCTTTTCGGTTAGTCCCTTTATTAATCCAGGGTCGCCACAGCAGAATGAACCGCCAACTTATCCATATGTTTTTACGCAGCGGATACCCTTCCAGCTGCAACCCATCACTGGGAAACATCCACACTACCGACAATTTAGCCTACCCAATTCACCTATACCACCCAGAGCAACCCACACGACCACAGGGAGAACATGCAATCTCCACACAGAAATGCCAACTGACCCAGCCGAGGCTCGAACCAGTGACCTTCTTGCTGTGTGGTGATCGTGCTACCCTCTACGCCACCATGGCACCCGGATCTGGCCTGTTCCGGCACAAAGTATGCGCTGGTTAACGCCTTGTTATTAAAATGAAATCTATAGATACTAAACAAATATTTTATAAAAGTAATGGATGTACAACCCCGAATCAGAAAAAGAATTAAAAGAAGTAGTGATTTCTAACTTTACTTTGACTTCTATATTATTGCAAACAATACAACGGTAATGAAGGGTCTGACAACTGACGATCCATTTGCAATTTGTTTATTAAACAATATGCACAGTAGGTTGGTGACAATTGGGTAAGCACTCGCGTATATCCAGGCAGAGATCAGGGCTAGCAGCTTAGATTCGTAACTGAGGAGATCAGCAAGGATCAGGGCAAGCAGCAAGGCAAAAGAAGAAGAAGGCACAGTGCCGGTTAGCAACAATGAATAAATGCTCAGAAATGTAAATTTTGCAAACCAAAAACAGAACTCAGCGGAACCATGAACTGTGGTCAGATAAATCAGTATTTCAGGTATGTTACCAGCAAGAGGTCCATAAGCCAGGGTCTGTCACGGTATGGGTTTTTGGCAGTGCCATTGGCAAAGGTAACTTGCACTTCTGTGATGGCACCATTAATGCTGAAAAGTACATCGAGATTTTGGAGCACAATATGCTGCTTTCTTTTCCAGGAACGTCCATGCGTATTTAAACAAGATGATGCAAAACCACATTCTGTCCTGGCTGCAGAGGAAGAGGATACAGGTACTTGACTGGCCTGCCTGCTGTCCTGACCTGTCTCCAATAGAAAACGTGTGGCACATTTTGAAGCACAAAATGTGTGAACAAAGACCCTGTACTATTGCCCACCTAAAGACTTCTTTGCAGGATAAATGGGACAAAATTACACCTGAAACAATTCATCACTTGGTATCTTCAGTCCCTAAACGTCTTTTAAGTGTTGTAAAAAAAAATATAGCAAAATTACAAAGTGGTCAATGCTTCACTGCGACTACTTTTTTTTAAAAAAACGTGTTGCAAGACCCAAAATTGGAATACAAGTTTATTTAGCAAAACAATAAATGAATATAAATCATGAGGAACACATTAAATAATGTTTGTTGTGTTGTCTGCAATAAAATACAAGTCAAAGAAAATTTAGAAATCATGACTTTCTTTTTTATTTGCTTTTTCCATACTGTCCCAACTTTTTCTGATTTGGGCTTGTATTACAGTTTGGAAGTAACTTGTATAGCACACAAAGACAAACACACCTTCTGTGGAAACCAAAGCCACACACGAAACAAAGACAACAGCAAACATGAAGCTCCTGAAACTAGACAGAAGTGGTAAACCCTGAGAGAATAAGAAAGGGATTCATTATTATGAAGAACTTGTTGCTCAATATCCTGGTTAACCAGATATTTTTAATAATACATCTTTCAGAAAAACATAAGTGTAAAGTTAAGTGGCAGTTGGTGCTCAAGAAGAAATTCGTTGGAAATTCACCAGAGGCTTTTTCATTTCCAAGGTAGAGAAATGTATTTGTTTTTTTACATCTTTTTCTTGTTTGTTGCTTTGATTTGTCAGAGATTTTATGTCGTAACCTGTTCACAGTTGCTTTCAAAACACTTACAGGGGTTGCACAATGAAACTTAAACAACTGGTTTTAGTATGGTGTAGGGCCTCCTTTTGCGACCAATACAGCATCAATTCGTCCTGGGAATGACAGATACAAGTCCTGCACAGTGGCCAGAGGGATTTTGAACCATTCTTCTTGCAGAATAGTGGCCAGGTCACTACGTGATGCTGGTGGAGGAAAATATT
>CAIGQQ010028944.1:144315-165034 GCA_903798035.1 Danio albolineatus | reverse complement strand
CAGAATAGTGGCCAGGTCACTACGTGATGCTGGTGGAGGAAAATATTAAAAAATAAAAAAATAAAATAAAAAAGTCGCTTCTCCAAAACACTCCTAAGTGGCTCAATAATATTTACAGAGAACAATACATGTTTCACATTGTCCACAGCCAGTGTTGGGGAGGTTACTTTGGAAATGTAATGGGTTATAGATTACAAATGACCCTATTCAAAATGTAATAAGTAGAGTGTACATTTTCAATTACTTAATAAAATTAAAGTAACTGATTACATCTGATTACTTTTGTAGTATTATTGAACTAATAGTAATTACCATAGTATACTTCAGCCTTTACTACAATAAACTAAATAAATATATAGATACCTCTTCCTCCCATCGTCTTTTCATCAAGCAAATTTCTCGTGTTATGCTAATTGGCAGTAACGCACCAAACAATTTGTTTTCAACCACTAAAACGGATAGAAGAAGAAATCGTCATTCTTGCCATCATATGGATTTACTTTGATCAACTAGACACCGGCCTCACAGCTCCATGAATGTCGGTGCTGTCACTTATTGATCCGCAATCAGTAAATGTAGCTTGTGTGGACGCTTCTGCGCTACTTGACTAATTAAATAGCTTCGCTCCTGAAAAGCTATTTGATTTAGAAAGTAGCGACGCTACCGCCATGCTACTGAGAAATGTAGTTAGTAATCCATTTGATTGAGGGTGCCGTGACAGCAATGTGATGGTCACTCAGTGCATGCCCACACGCCATGCCCATCTGGGGACCCAATCATGAAGCCAGTGCTGAAGTGGTCCCATATGAGGCAATCTAAGTTGCATGATAGCAGCTGCAGATGCCATATACCTCAGGAGCATCTGCAATTTTTTTTCTGTGGGACCACTGTATTCCAGTCCAGCTATTCCTGAGACAAGAGATCCTCTGCGCAGGGGAGAGCATGTTCTTCTCTTGGTTGACTCGAAGCCCCAACAGCTGGAGCACCCTGTCCCTGTGCATAATCAATTGATCGTGCGGCTAAGCTAGAATAAGGCAATCGTCAAGATGGAGTATGCTAATACCCACTAACCAAAGGGGCACTAGGAGACGCTCCATGAGCTTGGTGAGAACTCACAGAAACAGGGAGAGCCCAAAGAGGAGGACTTTGTACTGCCACGCTTGACCTTTGAATGCAAACTGGAGAAATGACCAGTGGCGTGGAAGAATGGAGACATGAAAATACACATCTTTCAGGTCTATTGCTGCAAACCAATACCGAGGATGAATGTACCAGAGGATGCGCCTTTGCGTAAGCATTCTGAACGGCATCTTGTGCATATAACGATTCAAAATGTGCAGATCTAAGATTGGCCTTAACCCACCACTCTTTTTAGGCAAGATGAAGTATGGGCTGTAAAACCTCATCTGGAAGGACTGGCTTGATTGCATCCTTAAACAGGACAGCAATCTTATCTCACAACACAGGAGAAGACACAAGTTTCATGAAATACACACCTGAACTTGGGAGGCCTTTTGGTGAACTGAATCACATAGCCGAGTCTGACTGTCTGAAAGAGCCACTGTGACGGGCTGAGAAGCATTAAGCAGACTGGCAGAGCCTGCACGAGTGGCACTATCGGTGCAACCACTGACGCACCAGCAGTGGGGCAGATGGTAGTGGTGGTGCTCGTGTCAGGAAGGGGTGCGTTGCAAGGGTGAGCCAAAATAAGAGATTGTCCCTTACCTTCCTCCCTGAATCCTGCGAGGGGGCTGGAGGAATGAGAGAAATAGCCTGTGGCGAAGTGCACCGGCACTACAAGATGGAAGGCAAAATCATTAGGCTTGCACACCCACAGAGAAGAATATCTGCTCTTTTTTTAATTATTATTTGGGTGCTGTCGGCCATTTGGCCAGCAGCTGATAGGTGGCCAAAGAGTGCAGTGCGGAGGCAACCTGGCCTGCAGTGGTGTAGACTCTGGCCGTGAGAGACTCAGATAACCTACACGCTTTAGACAGGAGCTTTGGCTGACCCCTCCAAGTGGATGCACCTTCTGGGCAAAGATTGACCGCAATATTGTGCTTATATGCAATATATATAGCAATATATGATAGCTTCATAACCCCTGGCGGCTCCCCCATCAAGGGTTGTGAGGCCGGATTTGCACGAAGACTGCAATGGTGCCCTCCATGTCTGCGTGAGCTCACTGTGCACCTCCAGAAAGAAGGGGACGGGGGCTTAGAGGGTCTGGCTTTTTTATTAGCCCCCACGTAGCACCCATTTAATTGCCCCAGTGGCAGGCCTGGCACGCCTTTCACCTCCATTCCTACCACTGAAGCAGCCCTGGAAAGCATGGCCATTATGTCTGATTCGATGTCCTGAGCCTTGCATCCTACCCCAGAGGGAGGAAACGGAACTGAATAATCATCAGAACATGACAGCCCACCCTCCAATGCCATGATAGACATCTGGTCCCCTGTAAGCATGATCACAGCCCTACCAGAAGATGAACCATCACACTCGCCTGAAACTTGGACGGAATGCACTGCGGCAGAGCGTGGGCTTCGCAAATCCGAAGGCCCCCAATTTATTCCTCAGGCCTGCCCGAGTGTTAATTGACTTATAGGGAACAGAAGGGTAGTTCACACTTCTGCAAGGCTGAGTTGTGCAACAGACATGCCCTCGCAGTAAGGGCATGGGCTGATTGTGAGCCCCGCCTCAACACGTTAGACCCCCAAGCATGTGATGCAATACTCGTGCCTATCATCCGAGAGAAAACCACTGCACCCAGAAATGCACGGTCAGAACGACATCTTTATAAGACAAGCTGCTCAACTGTGTTGCTCTTTTAGAGGAAGCTGCTCTTTCAGTAGAACCTGCTCTTTTATGCACCCAATGAAACAGCCAGGGACTGGAGAAGACCTAGCTTGACTGCCGCTGATAGTGTTTTGTCACCCTGGATCACTGCTCACTCGTGGAAACAGGTTGGCAGAAAACTTTCCTCAGTCACTCTATAAGGCTGTCTGAAGGGAAAAGTCCAAAGTCTTGTGTTCAGACTAGAATGCCCATGGCCACACTTATGAGCACAAAAGCATTTTCTCACCTGCAGAATGTAAAAATGATAACTGCTTAGGGCTAAAACAAGTAATGAACAGTTGTGTCACCTTGCACAGTGTTGCGCAACATGTATTATATAGATAATGGACTGGAAAAAAAACAAGAAACAGGCACAACAGTAAGAGAAACCAAAGGAAAGTGTCACAGAGAGTGGGTGAGTCTAACATGTTCTGACAGGTTTTATGTAAGGCTGCCTGTTAAAAAAAAAAAAAAAAAAAAAAAACATATAAATATAACTACAGAACCCAGAGGGTTTCAGAATTTATCTGAAAAGATTACAGCACACCTTTTCTAAACATCCTATAGACTTCAGGTAAGCAATATCTTTAAACACGTACTGTTATGACGGCAGAGTTGCAGAGAAACACACTAAATGCATCAGGAACAAAGATATAACACAAATATTATTGATGTACATTTTACAGGATAGTACAATTAAGACTTTATTTTTGAGTGTTGTTTACGACGTTTTTATTTTGATTGAATCTAAAAAAATGTAATGCATTTTTTCTTAATATATAATTATTTTTTAATATTAAGAAAGTTCTGTTTACATGAACCTGTTTTCTTTATATTTCTTTGAATGTGATTATGCCAGCTGCTTAACCCTGAATATAATGGTCATCTTTGCCTTGATGCATCAACATTTGGTAACGCTGCACAATAAGGTTGTGTTAATGTTAGGTAATGAAAATAAAGCGATTCATTAATAGTTCATGTTAACTCACAGTTCATTAACTAATGTTAACAAGCATGAATATGGACTTTAATAAAGCATTCGTAGATGCCAAATTATGATTAATAACTGCTGTACAAGTGTTGTTCATGTTTACTTCAGATTAGTAAACGTATTAACTAATGAAACCTTATTGTAAAGTGTGACCAAAATGTTGAGCACAGGGCAGACGAGTGCTCAATGCTCCACTGAGTTTATAAGTCTAATTCAGGATTTAACAGGAGACCTTTCCAATTATTTTATTGAACAAACATTTGGATCAAGCTGAACTGAATTATATCGGGTGTGGGCATGAAAGTTTTTTAGAAATCACTTCAGTCGTTAACATATTTGGTTGAATGTAAACTGATGACATCTCATTATTCATTGTTATTTTTTACAGTCATGGCATCTGGGCCCATTGAGTTGGCAGCTTTAGGAAGATCTATGTTTCCTGGCATGCTTTACGACTGCCGAAATGATTCCTTCATTCCAGGTGGAGTAGCCTTTATTTATTGTTGCCTTTTCATCCAACTGTGAATTAGCAAATTCTAATTGTGCACTACACACAATAACATAAAGCACACGTCAGTTTCGCGCTTAAGACGCTGTCTTTAAAATATGAAAACTTATTGTACCCCAGTGTTATGACCGTCTAGGGGTCGATCACAACAGAAAAGAAAAGAGCCAATACCATAGAGAATTTGAATTCATTAAGCTTTGTTTATTACCTTAGATAAGGATATATCTTCAGGGGAAGACCAGGCTAAAACTAACACACAAAAAACATCTTTGTTTATCAACTATCTTACCCAAATAAAATAAAAATAACAAAGTGCAGCAATTACTTACATAACTCTCTTTTCCCAAAACAATAACAAACACAATGGGTAGAAACGAATGAGCAAGAAAAACTCATAGATTAAAACAAGAAATGACAGGAGGAAAATCAAAACATTAATCACACTCTTAAACGTTTCTATACATATCAAACATAATTCAATATCCCTGGCATTTAGTGCTCAATGGTGGGCAAAACAGAGAAATACGATGGAGGAACACAAGGGCCCACGCAGCTAAAGAGTAAAACAAGTCATTGTGGCACAAAAAGCCTCGATCAGTGCTCCAGCACGTCCTTTTATTCAGGGTAAGTTGAGCTAAAAACCAATCGAATCATCATCAAAATTCCCCCAGGAAACGCCTTCCTTCAAACAAAAGAATAAACATACAGAGAACACAAGAGGGCAGCATAGATCCGCACACATCAACTAAATGTCATAACACCCAGTATTTTCAATGGAGTTTCTACACTAGCCAGCTGATTAGATGGCGCATGCGTTTAAATGGCTTTTTTATCTCAGTGCCTTCTTCCTTTGAATGCAAAATGCATAATGACAAGCCCACTGTCGCAAAAAATGCTGAAAAAGAAGCCAGGCCACGCACAGATCCCCAATGGAGCCAGAGGAGGAGCTACTGTATCAATCTCCGACCAAATGCTGAAATCAGACACGCCCTGTGAACTTCTCATCTGACCTCCCATATCTGCACTGTAACAAGGCTCGCTGAAATAAATATAACCACTTACATTTAAAAAGCACTATAATATACAAACTGTTGAAAAGCTGGTTTTATTAATTTAATATAACCAACTACTTTAATATGTTGGACTGCAAGATGTCTAACCTACTTAAGTTAGGCGAAGCTAAGGTAACCACCAAAAAATTTGTTCTTGTATAATGGATTGTTGGCATTTGTTATCTTCATGGGGTAGAAATAACATTTGTAAAATATGAAAAATAAAATAACACATTCTTTGAAAGGTTTTTAATATTATTAATTAACAATCAACAGGTCTCAAAATATATATCTTTATTGACAGCTATTTGACATGAGGGAAAAATAGTGCCTTCATATTAGCAAAAGATAAATACAGCAAGAACATTTACACATCCCATCCCTGCACTATATTGATTTTTTAATTTTTATTTGTACAATAAACTTAGCAGCAAAATCAGCTGCTGCAACATCACTGTTTGTTCCATTGTTCCTTTTTTGCCACAGTTTTCATGTGGATTATTCAATGCCTTAATTATATCTGGCGAAGAGAAATTTACTTTCACTTTAATGTTTATTAAGTGTTTTCAAATAAAAAGCCAACGATAAATGATGTATATAAATAATGTATAACATTTACAGCTCTATTTTTATATAAAATTTGGTTTCTACAACATATTTTTGAAACCGCAAATTCAGTAGATTCACTCAATGACATGCTGAAACTCAAAATTGTCAGCGACGTCCTTTTAAATCAAATAACGTTACAGGAGATCCATATGTACGTAGGCTTACATTAGTTTTGTCTTTCTAATTGTTTTTTCATACCCATTAAAAAATTACTGCTAGATAACAATCAGTTTTTCCCGTCATAGCTATGGTTAGGCGTGTATCAGTAAACAACTACGATAAAGCCCAGACTTTACAGAATAAACAGTGATCCATTAGATCATGGTTTACTGCTGAACAACTTATTTATCATGGTAAAATAACACAGAAATCATTCATTCTCAACATTCAATCTCCTCCTGTAGCTCCAACGGTCTGCTTAAAGAAACTGTCAGTTACAACTATCAATCACTTTTCACACAATTACTGGCAACTTTTTACAAAAATCAACATCTGAACCTATATCAGCATAAAAACAATTGCCTTAATT
Source organism: Danio albolineatus (assembly GCA_903798035.1). Classification (NCBI taxonomy): domain Eukaryota; kingdom Metazoa; phylum Chordata; class Actinopteri; order Cypriniformes; family Danionidae; genus Danio; species Danio albolineatus. Next base: position 158,510 of record CAIGQQ010028944.1, on the reverse strand, counting down.
GACTAAAACCATCTTTCAAGAGTTCACACTTAGCTGATGATTGATTATAAAGCTTGTTTGGCATGCTGTCCTGGGAGAGAGCCCTGAGCTCATAAGATCCTCGAGCCCGGGGCTCCCTCTCGTTTGCAAGACGAGAGGGGAGTTTGAGCTCAGCTCGAGAACTCCCCAAGATGCCTAAATAAGCTCGGGACAGCAGCCGCTTATTGAAGAACCCCCCAAAAGGCAATAAAGATCGAAGCCATAACCGGCTGCTGAATAGAAAGTGTTATAAGAAGGTACCAAGAGAGGGTTTGCAGGAGCATGGATGGAACCGGTGCAGAGTGTGAAAGGTTTAGGTTAGAGTGTTTGCTACAACTGAAGTGGTGTATTGGCAGCTAATGTTGCAAATGCTATGTGTGCTCCCGTAGCAATGTTTAACTGCCATGACCGGACAGGAGAGTGAGACGAATGTAATAATTTGAATGCAGGATGTATGAGCTCCGCTAGAGAGACTCTTAAATGACTGTGATGAATGTCAGGATGAGCTCAGCAGAGAAGTCAGTGGTGCAGAGGGGAATTTAAGCTAAGCAGAGCATCTCTACAGTTGCAGAGGTGCCATGGAAGTCAGTGGTGCAGAGGAGAATTGAGCTAAGCAGTGAATCTCTGCAGTTGCAAAGGGGCAATGGAAGTCAGTGGTGCAGAGAATTTAAGCTAAGCGGTTGCATCTCTGCAGTTGCGGAAGTGCAATGGAAGTCCGCGGAGGTGTTTAAATTGCTGTGATGGAGAGTGTGTCAGTAGTGGTATGTTAAATGGAAGCGTATGTAAGCTCAGGCAGAGTGTCACTGCTGTGGCAGTGGTGCAGAGAGGAAATGGAGCTCAGCGGAGTGTCACTGCTGTGGCAGTGGAGCAGAGGGGAATGCAATACAAATGCAATGCAATACTTCTCCTTACACATTAGTACACAGCACCTTATAACAATATACAATGCAATACATACGCATTTGTACACAGCACCTTATAACCTGTATATTTATAACAAATCTGTACATACATTTCAACATCCAGATCGTTGGACTGACTGAATCTCTGTTTAATGTCTATTGTCTTCTTTTTCGTATTTATTCTGTGTTGTCACTTGTCACTTTATGTACACTGGAAGCTTCTGTAGCCAAAGCAAATTCCTTGTGTGTGTGAAGCACACTTGGGAATAAAACTGATTCTGATTCTGAAATGAAGCTCAGCGGAGCATCTCTGCTGATGCAGAGGTGCGGTGGAAGTCAATATTGGAAGGCAAGTACACTTCCGCGGAGGCAATTTAGCTGCAGTGACAGTGCTGGGGAGTGTGTCGGTAGTGAATGGCTAAATGGAGATGTGTGTGAGCTCAGGCAGAGCGTCACTGCTGCGGCAGTGTTACAGAGAGAGAATAAGGCTCGGCAGAGCGTCTCTGCTGTTGCAGAGGTGCAGTGGTAGTCAGTATTGGAGCGTTATGAGTGCTCCCGCAGGAATCTTAAATACCATCTGTAGAGATTAAGGTGAATAAGGGCTTAGCTAGAGCGTTACTGCAGTTGCAGTGGGGCTATGGGTGAGTGTAGCTCAGCAGAGCGTCTCTGCTGATGCAGAGGTGCAGTGGGTCATTATGGAGGTAATGTGCGCTCCCGCAGAAGCATTTACTGCTGTATTAGAGCAGGGGAGTGTGATGATAGTGGTATTTGAAAATGTTAGTGTATATGAGCTCGTTTAGAATGTTGCTGCTGCAGCAATTCAAACTCCGGGTGACCCGTAAATGGGTCAGAGCTGTGGTGAATGAGAGTGAATAGAAGTATGGGATAGTTCAAGTTTGGAGGGAAAAAGTTAAAAAGGAAGAAAAAAGGGGGAAGGTTAGTGAAGGAACTCCTATGTTCATAGGAGGGGGAATAGAGGGAAATGGCAGAGCTTCCCTGAGGTGGTACTGCTCTCCTGTGGTGTAAAAATGGTAAGAGGGTTATGAATGGGTGTGTGGGAGAGGGGATATCAAATATATATATATAGAATGTTCATTGCCAATTGACCTGTTTACTTTGCTTAATAAAGAAGACAGAGTTTTTCCATCCTGCAAAGCTAAATCAGATATGGTGAGGTGGATTATGGGATTGAAATTTGATGTTAGTTCAGAACATCTCAAAATCTAAAAAGGCTTGTGTGAATATGTCATCGAGGGTGTGGGCCATGTGAGTGGAAATAGATCCTTTGTGTAGAGTGTGGATGCATTTGGAATGGATGTGGAGTGTAATAGGTTGGATGAGGGTGAGCTTCTGGAGATGGCTGTCATGATCTCTGAAATGAGAAACGAGAGAATCAGAAATCTTTTACAACATTGTACATGTACAGCAGACATAATAAAGTGTTTTAGCTGATATCTATGCAAGGCATCTTAACAAGTGCATGGGCAACTGTGAATGGAAGCGCCATTTGTTAATGCATTGTACGATAACTTCATTTTTGCAATTTGCAAGGATGGTAGAGGTGGGCATTCGTCCCCCTACAAGAGGGCCGATGGATGGAGAGCTGAGGATACTGGGTGTGGCTTGTCTGGTGGTCCTGGAAGTACCTCTTCAAGACTGAGTAGGTGAAGTGATAGTGAAGTAGAGTTTAAACACTATGGTGATATAGAAATTGTTTAAAATGCAAATGTATCCAAAACACAGAGTCAATGAATGAAACATAACTCCATTTGTCAGAAACGTCCTGCTCTTATTCATAGCAGTCAAGTGGAATGTTGTTTCTTTGCCGTTTTCACATCCAACCGACTTGCCAGTATAAACTTGACTTGCCATTATAAACTTGCATATAACACTTGTGTATGGACATATGAGTCACTGGCATATTACGATTGGACTTCTGTGCTCGATGTGTTTAATGTTTTTTAATAGCTGGGTAATAATCTTTTCAGGAGTTTAGTAGAAACTATGTGAATGGAATGTTTGTTATGGGCTTTACTTAAAGTCATGAAAATAAAAAAAACATTAGGTTTGGAATCTTGACGTGATTAAAATCACAAGCATATCTGGCCCAATTTATTCACAAAGTCTTGCAACTGCATCCATTCATAATTTTCAAGAGAGTGGGCGGGACCATCTCAAATATGGGAGCTCCTATGGTGACACTTCTCCTTTCAGCTATTGGCTCAATGACGTGTCAATCAAAAGTGCAAAAGGTCGGCGGCCATTTTGTTGACCAAATGACTAGTGTTTATGTATGAAGATGCTACACTGAATGCACTTCAGCGACTAGTTAGGATGATAGCAGTGCATTCCGTGGATGTTTATCAACGTATGAATATGTTGTGGACTAATGTTTTACGGATTGGATTACCTGGACCCTTGCAGTCGAATTACTTCATGCTGTTAGAATGTTATGGATCTGTGGACACGCGGGAGGCCTGAGAGGTGAGTTCTTTGGTTGAAATCATTCTATTCATGCTAGTCTCGCCTTTCAAAAGATTTATAAAATGTTTAGTCTTGTTAGAAAGTAGTTATTTCAGCGAGGCTTCCCTTTAAAGCATGCTATGTACGTTACCACGGGTGCACCGCTAGGAGAGTTGTGAGAGTTTGGCTTCATTGCAATGGATTGGATCGCCGGCGTCTTGAGAGTTTAGGCATGTTTTGAGAGTTTAGTACTGGGATCTTGCGGGAGAATTTGGTTGAAGGTGCGGCAGATGCGTTGTGTGAGGCAGTTGACGTGGAAGACTTTGATGTTGATGAAGTTGTTGTTAAAGTTGTTGTTGGAGATGCAGTTATTGTTGTTCTGAAGTAGTTGTTGTTGTGGTAGTGGTGGTTGTAGCAGTAGCTGGCTGATACGGAGCAGAGCGGTCTTCAAAACGAAGATGGCTGTGATATGGAACTTAGGGTATTTATAGTGGCTTAGGAATCGTCTGACTGGTGAATCATAAATTGAATAATGTGGGACCAACTGCAAGCAATCATAAGCACGTGATCTACTCGAAATTTTATAATATAATTATAAATAAACTTCACTTCAAGAAATTTTATGACTTGGGGTTTGAGGTTTATGACTTGTACTGCAGCCAGCCCTCAGGAGGCGATCTAACAGCCCGAACCATTAACCATTAAAGCAGGCGTGAGCCACACCCGGCCTTAACTCTTTCAACCTTAACTGTCACTTCATTTTCAGAAGCTCCTCTGTGAGGCTTAAAACCACAATGGTGCACAAGTGATGCTCCACAATACTAAAATAACTGGCCTCACTCCACTCCCACATCCCTCGGCCCCACCCCACTCCTCACAATACCCCCATTACCCCTTGCAGGCTACCCCCCCTCACTGTATTTAATAGCTAAGGAAAAAAAAGGAAATGTTTTGACTATCTGACCTTGTTTACGCTTTTTTTGGTGATGACAGCTTAAAGACGACTCTCGTGTGGAGAATGAAGTCACATGCATTGCTCATGTGATTATTATATATGATTTTTCACACTATACTAACTGTGAAAGCTTCGTCTTATTTCAGGTGTTACTCTGTGGGACAAGAAATCAATGATTGACAATTTGGACACCCATCCACAGCCCAGGACCGATTTGAAGTTCAGCAGCTCTGATTCTTTATCTGATAAGTGCAATTTAATGGATATAAATGCTTCCCTGAAAGCCAGCTTTATGGGGGGGCTGGTGGAGGTGGGAGGATCTGCCAAATACCTGCGTGACACCAAAACCTCAAACCAACAGTCGAGAGTAACAATGAATTACAGCGAAACGACCAGATTTGACCAGCTCATCATCAGTCAGCTGAAGGAAATCACCTACCCTCAAGTGTTTGAGCAGAAAACGGCAACTCATGTGATCACGGCTGTACTGTACGGAGCCCAGGCATTCATGGTGTTTGACAGGAGCTTGTCAACGGATGAGAATACCCAGGAGATTGAGGGAGAATTAGATGTAATGGTCAAAAAGATCCCTTCATTTTCCATTGAGGGAAAAGGATCTGTAAAAATGACAGACAGCGACAAGGACAAAGCTGAGAAGATATCCTGCACTTTCCATGGTGACTTCCATCTTGAGCAAAACCCCACCTCATACATGGAGGCCCTGGATACATACCAGAAGCTGCCCACACTGCTGAAGGAGAATCCCCAGAATGCAGTTCCAATAAAAGTCTGGCTATATCCCCTTTGTTTACTAAATAATGATGTAGCCAAGCTGGAGAAAGAAATCTGCTCAAGTCTAGTTTCCAACACTGCAGATATAATTGAGAAACTGAATGATGTTGACAGGGTTTGCAACGACCTGTCCAAAAATACACTGACAAACGATTTCAGTGACATCCAAGAGAGGCTTTGCTCGTTTCAGGAATCTATTGGCATGTACAAGATGGTGTTCCAGAAAGCAGTGGCCAAGGTCTTGCCTGATATTCGAGGGGGGATAAAGGAGGAGGAATCCCTTGCAGATATCCTGAAGATCCACCATGACTCCCCTTTTAATGCAGGGAAGCTAAACCAGTGGTTAAAGGATGCCAAATCTGAACTTCACCTCCTGAGGTCATGTCTCCAGATTCTTGATGGGATCAAAATTGAAGATTCAGATGGTCTCAGCACCATCCTTCTTGATCCTGATATTGATGTTGTGGTGTCTTTGACCATCACATCTTTGAGCTATGAAGACCCTGAACTCAAAAAACAGAAGGAGTTTCTGAAATCGGACCAGTTTAAAAAGCTAGATGGAAGAAAATACCTTAAAGCAGTGGAACCTGTCAGAAAGTGGTTTAACAATCCTGATACCATCAGACAGATGAGAGAGAGCTTAACTCAATTCAAGAGTTTTTCAGTGGCTAATAAAGATGAAAAGAGAATGCGCTTCATTGTTTCTGCTATCTCCGATAGCTCCAGTCCAGTCACTTCCATCTATCTGTATGAAAGAGGAGATCTGAAAAACAAAAAGCTTCAGTTGCCATCCAAACCACCTCCACCAATATTGAAGAATGTCCAGGACAAAACTGTGTCCCTAAAACTGCAGAAGTCCCCAACTGGAGAAAGAGTGAAGTACAAAGTCGAGTACAAGGAGTCAAACGCTGATTCTGCTGCTAAGGAAAACTGGATCGGCGAAAACACAACTGATGAAATCTATACTCTGACTAATCTGGAGGCTGGAAAGTTGTACATGATCCGCTACAGGATAGTGGGTGAAGTGGGAGTGAGTGAAGCCAGTGAAACTGTCAGCACGGAACCATCTTCGGGTATGTGTCATCTCAGTTCAACATAGTCCTTTTCTTTTCATTTACTTTGTTTACAAAGTTGGTCATTGAGATTGCCAGTAGTTATAATTATCAGATTTAAAGCTGACTGTCGCCAGGATACAGTATTCATGCTTCTAATATCTGAATGAAAACAGTCCAAACAATATGTAACACTTTATTTCGATGGTCCATTTGAGTATTAGTAGACTGTCTACTTAATATCTGTTGATACAGACATTCAACAGACATTTATCTGACTATAAGAAACTTTGCAAGTACATGTCAACTTACACTAACCCCAACCTAACACTCTACTTATAATCTAATGACAATTAGTTACAATGTAACTTAAATGTAATAGCTGGTGACAGTTCTTTTTTAACCATAATAAAAACTATAAACTGTCATTGACCACTATATTTTGCTGCTGTGTGAGCATGATCTTGTCTTTTTTTTTTTAAAGTTAATTCTTTGACTGTTGGTGGGAAAGAAGGAGCAGAGTTCATCTTTATAAGCATTTCCTTGAAGGAAATCAGTATCACTTACTCAGAGGTGTGTAAAGATTGTTTCATTCAATTTATTATTGTTGATTCTAACTCTAATCATATGGGGGGAGATTTACTAACAGCATTTGCCAATGCAACCCCCGCTTCGGAAAGAAAAATATTTTAATATAACATTTTCTAAAGACACACCGACCAAAGTTTTGCAATAAAAGATGCCCTTATTGCAATTGAATATTTGCTGCTGTGTCTTAGTTAAAGAGCCTTGCATTAAAAAGGGTCATATTTGGGCTTTGGGGGTCTCCAACAACAGGCTGATCTGCATGCAAGGTCAAAAAACACTTTCATTGTCTTATAAACTCCATTTATTTTTACCTAATTATCCCAGCAACTCCCCTATGTTCGTTCAGTGATTCATTTGTTCCCAAACCTCTCCTTAGCGCGATGCTAATCTGCGCTGATTGGTCCGATGACACAGTTTGTTATGATTGGTCGACTGCGTTCAGCGTGAGACAGAGAGAATCGCCCACCACGGCTTCAAGAATTCACACTTAGCTGATGATTGATAATAAAGCGTATTTGGCATGCTGTCCCGGGAGAGAGCCCTGAGCTCAGAATATCCTTGAGCCCGGGGCTCCCTCCCGTTTAAAGGGTGAGAGGAGAGTTTGAGCTCAGGTGAGTCTCGAGAACTCCCCCCGCTTGTGAATGTTCTGAGATGTATCTGACTAGGATTGCCTTAGGTGGCCGTTTAAAGTAGTCTATTTACTTGTATGTTTTTTGGACGGTGGGAGGAAACCGGAGGGCCCGGGGAAAACCCACGCAAACACGGGGAGAACATGCAAACTCCGCACAGAAACGCCGACTAGCCCAGAGAGGCCGAACCAGCGGTGTTCTTGCTGTGAGGCAACAGTGCTAACCACTGAGCCACCGTGCCGCCCTATAGGAGAAGGGGAGGAGTTGGGGTGGAAGGGGGGATTCTTCAAGACGAAGATGAAGAAGTTAAGAGTGCAGAGTGTATGTGTGACAGAGTGCAGTTTAACACCAGCATATGCTCTATTCTTAACCACGACACACATTCAGTATTAATCCACACAGTGGCAGAAGCTGAACTGTTTTGAAACTTGACCGCCGCACATGTGTAGGAACAGCTGACGGTGGCCATATCAACGACAAACGGCAGAGGATTGCGTGCTCACAAACATGTTTAAATTTGTAAACAATGCAGCCCGCGTCGTGTTTTTAGCGTGGCATTAGACGTGATGTGAGAATATATAAAGTTAACCAGATACAGTACAAGCTGCGTGAAGCGGTTACAAGTGACAAAACACAATTAAATACATAATTTGCAAGCTAGAGAAAACAAGGTGGCGGCCATTTTAATCACACTTACTTACCTACTTGTGAAATGGAGGAAGAAACTGGTCCATTGACTGTGCTGTAAAGTTCCTGTCAAGCTCTGACAAAGTCCCATACATCAATAGTCTTTTCTGATGCTTCCTTTAACAAACGGCTGACGAATCCCCCGTTGTAAGTGTGTAGATTGCTGAAGCACTGGTCAGAAAAATGACAGGAACACAGCACAAGGCTGGGGCTGTAATGTTGAGGTGTTTTTGCAGAAATAAATGTCAACCACTGCCTCTTCACAGCCTCATCTTTGGGTAGGGAAACTAACACTAACTTTCCCTCACACCTCAGAGCACAGCGTCTTCGCGACATGATTCAACCAGGATCTGCTACAGTGTTTGTCATCTTCTTTCTACAGTGTTTGTGGGTGGGGCCGGGGGTTTCAATTTACCCAGCTCTGTGTGTGCAACAAATGGGCAGGGCTTGAGTTCTGTATCGACGTCACACCGGCATGGCTAAAGACTCGTTATTCCAGCGATTCATTCGAACCACTCTGAGTCGACTCTTTTATAGATGAATCAATAGATTTAAACACAGCACACTTTCAGATTTAAGCCTCAGCTGGAAATTTCACTTCACTTAGAGCTGTGTCACACACTGCATAGAAGGTCATTTTCAAAAACCCATAATAGGGGCTCTTTAAAAGATCACTTGCAGAACAATCACCTCTGCCTAAAGGCTGATTTATACTCGACGCATCCGCTAGTCCGCTTGAGTGCGCTCGGCAAATATGACGTCATCGCGGACTTTCAAGAAGTACGCTTTGGGTGCGCGCGGCTTGATTTCGGCTGGCGGAGCGCACAGAATTTTTTGAGACTCGAGCGAACAGCGCGCGCGGCGCCGCGTCTGAGTTGAGTTGAATATGAAACACTTTGAAGAGATTTTGTCTGAAACAGGTATGACTGTACAGACATATTCATGATCAGTGATCATAGAGATAACCAGATGATCAATAATTCTTGGCTAGAAATTGCAACAGCAGTGAGAAAGGAGGAAAGTTTTTGTAAAAGGTTTGGAAGAACCTGAGGCATGAGTTTATTAAAGCCAAAAGAGGCCAATGGAGACCCATGTACACAATTACAGAATATGTTTTTCCACCAGTCATAGGTTAAACACTGATGTATATATTACAATTGAATTTAAAACAATTTAATAGTTACAAAACTATAATGAAGTAACAAATTATTTCTTTGATAATTGGACAGGAATATTTGAACCAATTGGTGTACAACATGATGCCGTTTTTCTAGGCTTTATGGTGATGATGGTCAGGAATGTTGGATTATTATTGCCTTTTTAGCAAGAGAGAGGACAGAAATAGCCAGACAGTACTGTGTGAATTGTGGAGCGGCTAAATAAATTTAAAAAACCATCTGTATTATTTAGTAAGTGTAATTTTTGCTTTTATTCTCGCCATAATAAAAAAGTATATTAGTTGAGGAACCCATGTTCTGTTGTCATTAATATTTTAATACACTTTAATAGGTAAAACTGTCCGAGATATGAACAGAAGCAAGTGATGCATCGAAGTTTGATTTTAAAAAAATCTTGAACGGTCACAAAAATCTTTATAATCATTAAAATAATTTATAAAAATAATAAAAATAACTAGTTTAATAATATTAATGTTATGACGTGGTTCCTGAAACTTTCTTCTTCTCTGTTTATCTGTCTGACTTTACAGTCAGTTTCATTTGAGCGCCCCCTGTCGGTTTAAAGAATATCACAACGGCGAACGCGGCGAGTATAAAAGCCTCGAGGTGCGCGCGCACTCAGCGCCAGGCGAAAGTATAAATCCAGCTTAACAGTCTGACTCAGCTCACATGCTAATCTGCAGCGTTTACTATATCTGTCCCTTCATTGTTTTGTTGTTGTCTTTCAATTGTATTTGAAGTATTTTACATGTAATGGATTTGTGTGTTTTAGACGTCTCTGAACTCCATCAAAGTGACTTTCAGCTCTGGCAGCAAGATAATAATTGGAAACGAGAAAGGACCAAATGAAATAGGCCACACGTTTGACGACAGTAAAAAAATAGTTGCTGCAACATTGTGGCCAGATGAAGATCAAAACAAACTTGGGGGTTTCGAAGTTGAGTTTGATGAAGGGGAAAAGTTTTCTTATAAATGTAAGAAACTGGGTAATGCTGTGAGTGTGGATGTGAAGTCGGGAACCTTTTACGGTATTACCGGCAGAAGTGACGGCAGTGAAATTACTGCCCTGGGTCTCTACTTCATTTAAACCCACCTTTAAATCTACCACACACCTGTACTTTAATCAATCATTAGATTTAGTTTTCAAATATCAATCAGTATGTAATCATTGGGGCTGTCAAAATGTTTCTTATGCACCACGATGCAGAAACGGATGCGGGATTATTATTTACTGTTGTGTATTTGCTCTAAATGCTCCTGTTGTGTTCTGTGCTTGTATTTGAAGTTGTTTGATACATTAAAGAAGTGTGTTTTATTTGAGCGGGTCAAATCAAAGGTACAATCCCTATATCTAACAGCTTGTTGTCAAGATTCGGGTTGGGGAAAGGAGAGCGAGGACTCAATTGCAACATAATGGGTATTGTGGTATTTTTCAGTTTAAGTTTTTTTTAAGTTTAATCTTTTTAGTGTATTAGTAACGGTGTAAAACTAGGTCATAGGTTAAACTGTAATAGTACGTGCAAAAAATGGGGAAGTTGCTAAAAAACAACTTGTGAAATACATCGGGTGGGACATTCTGAGAAGTGACAGGATGTATGAACTGAGCTGTGTATACGTGGTCTAGGTGCTGAACGTGTACATATGTATTTGGCCTTAAATGGTCACTGTTAAGAGAGAGATGCGTTGAAATCGCAAATGAGGAACAACCAGAGGGAGTGAACGATCATACTATCAAAAGACGTGTCTCCGGAAGAAGAAGACAGAGTGAATCTCTCTTGCACGCTGAACATGTTACTCTTGGTTTCTCTCTGTTTTGTACTGAATAAAACTTTGAAACTTTGACAAATTTGACTCCATCCAATTTTGAACACGTAAATTGGACAATTTGAAAGTCCTACAATTCTGGTGACCGCCGACGTGATTGGAAGGAGAAATTTTTCAGTTCATCAGACGAACGAATATTTCTGAATTCAACACCAAAGGCGCCTAAATAACAAAAGGTAAGCAGAAACCTTTTTCTATAAAATTCTGCCATTGGCTACTCTAAAAAAGGGTGTTGAATCAGGCGTATTCTAACTGTCTGGTTGAAAATAACCGAGAGAAACCAACAGTAAATGATGATATACTATGGTAAATTATTGTGATGACGTCTGTAAGATGAAACCAGAGTAGGTTATTAGGATCTAAAGGGAAGTCCTTCTCTCTGGTGAAGGCATTTTCAGGGTGGATCATTAGGATCTAACAGGAAGTCCTTTTCCCTGAAAAAGGCATTTTGGGGCAGATTGTTAGGATCTGAGGAAGTCCTTTCCCTAAAAAGGCACAAGATTGAAAATTCTTTTGTTTTGACGAAAACAAAGAAGATTTAATCACAGGGCAAATACTTCGGTATTTGAAGGAAGTCCTCCTCCCTGCGAGGCATTAAGTTGAAAATTCTTTGCTTTGACGAAGGTGAAGAAGATTTAACTATCAGGGCGAATACTTCGGTGTTTGATGGGAAGTCCTTTTCCCTGACAAGGCAAAACACTTGGGAGTCCCTCTTGTCTTGACGAAGACTTGAAACTTTCAAGAGAGAGTGAATTTTCTTCCTGATGAGGTTAGGGTTTAGATAGAAATTAGAGATTCAGGAAGGGGTTAGTGTAGTGTAGGGAACATAATATAGTGCACAAAAAATAAATAAACAAATAAATAAACAATGGAGGGAGAATTTGACAGAGAATGTGAGCAATTTGGTTGCTCCACATTAGGGCAACAATAGGACAAAATGATTGAAATAGTGAAAACTCAGACTGAACCAAAAGATATGAAAACTCGCATGCAAGAATTGGAAATATGTAAACATGAAATGATTGAACATTATGGCACTGACTGTATGGATAAGAAAGGGTTTCTGTTTCAGAAAGTGGGTATGAAAGAGATGAGAGCACAGGAGGCTGTGCTGAGACACAAAAAAGAGCTTCTGAAACTGCAGTTTGAGGAGAGGAAGTCAGCTAAAAATAAAGGCTCATGACTGATGGAGAACTTCATGACTGTGCACCATTGACAGACAGATTATCAGTAGCTAGAGAGGGCCTGATGGCCTCCCCACTTCCTGAAACAGACAACCGAATCACACTTTTTACAGATGGTAGCTGCCACAGGGCAGATGATAGAACATTAAAAGTAGGATTTGCTGTGGTTAAAATCACAGGGTGATCAATTTGTCACATTACAAGCCGAACCCCTTATGGGAAAGCAGTCAGCACAAAAAGCAGAATTATTGGCCATAATCAATGCATTGAGACATTAAGAAGAAAGATTGCAAACATATTCTGTGATTCTGCATACGCAGTGTCAGCAGCACACGTGGAGCTGCCTGCGTGGATCAGATGTGGATTCACAACTTCCTCTGGCCGGCCTATTATTCATGAGGAAGAAGCAAGAGCTCTCTGAAGCCATAATGTTACCAAGCAAAGTGGCTATCATTAAGTGCACTGGTCATTCTCAAGGAACTGACCTAATATCAAGAGGGAATGAAGCAGCAGACTTGGCAGCAAAACGTGCCTCAGACTACCTAAAAGGTCAGTTTGTGGTAACCTCTGAGCCAGACGTGGCATCCCTCCTACCAGAATTCTCAAGAGAATTTTTGTCTGAGTAGCAAGACATGGCTGCTCCAGAAGAGAAGTCTGTGTGGAAAAATAAAGGAGCAATCAGACATGCTGATGGCTAATAGACAGCACTGCTGTCATTAAATGCTTGATTTGTTTTAGAGCAGATGATAATAGTCTGAGGACAGGTTAGGGCATATAAATTAGAAAAGTTAAAATGATACCAATGGTTGAGACACTTAAGTTAGCAAAAGATTTAAGGGTTAATATCTAATTTGATTGTGCATATGTGGGTACAGCTGTACATGTCAAATTGGCACAGTGGTGGAGGTCAGGTTTCTTCACCTCCTTGGGTCGACCCATTTCAGGAACAGAGAACTGTTGAGCATTCCTTGGGTCTGGCTCGTTCGTAATGGTACCACTGGCAATAAATATAATTATAGATGACAGAAAATTGGCTAAAATCTGTGCGCACACTAAAATGAACTGATTGAATGTTTTGCCTATTGCATTAATGTCTATACATTTCTCTACAACAGGACCTGACTTCACACGCTTTGAGCTTTTGACAGGTCGACAGTATTCTGGCCAGAGTTCTGCGCCGTCCATGGAAAACATTTACACCATTGGTACCAATCATGAAAAACTAACAATTTTTTTTTTCTTCTCCAGATTTTTTTTTCTAAACAGGTTGCTGAAGGTGTGGAGCTGGCCGGATTAATTAAAAACAGCCTGGAGCTAGGTCCAGGCCGAAAGGGGGATTAAGTTATAGATGTCTAATTGGGGACAACTGACTAATTGGAGTGTGTAAGCATGCATTGGTGTACGAGCTGAACATGCATCAACACCAATGCATGGGCGAAATTGTATATTAGATACAGGCCAACACAAAAAGGGGAACAAAGGACCATGTTAAATTCTAAAATAGAAAGGAAAAATATTGATTTACTAGCATAAGACAATCTGACACAAAGTGTGTGAATGCATCCGCTGTGTGGGGCATATGCTGGATGAGTTGGCGGTTCATTCTGCTGTGGCAAAAAGGACTAAATCTAAAGAAAATGAATGAATGAACTAATTGGACAAATTAGATTATTTATTTTTTCAAAGTTTTCTACAAATGAAAAATCAAATTACATTATTTTAAGTTATTTTGTTTTACACTCATTATGTTTTGGATTTTTTTTATTCTTTTGTTTTAAGTCATTTTTATTTATTTTTTTTAAATATTTTATTTTAAGACGTTTTTAAGACTATTTTAGTTTAAAGACTATGTTATTTTTTTATTTTTAGTTTGAAAACATTGTTATGTTTTTAATTTTAAGTTTGAAGACATTGTTATGTTTT
>CAIGQQ010028944.1:125326-144305 GCA_903798035.1 Danio albolineatus | reverse complement strand
CATTGTTATGTTTTTAATTTTAAGTTTGAAGACATTGTTATGTTTTTTAATTTTTAGTTTGATGACATTGTAAAGATTCTTTGATTTTAATAACACTGTTGTGTTTCTGATTTTCACATTTTAACGTTGACATGGAGAGAAAAGGAAAAAAAAGAGTTCTAGTTTTAATATGTTTAAATTTGGGCTTTAATCATATATCATTTTAATCATATTGAGTTGTCAGTTTAACAAATGTTAAGATTGAGTTCTGAATTTTTCATATCAATAAGTGTTGAGTTGAGTCATACTTTTTAAAGTGTTGATTTTTTTATTGCAAATCAATTTGAATTGTAATTGTCAAGTAATATAATGACTTAAAATTTGATTCAAAAAGGTTGATTATACTTTCGTATTGGTGAATTCCTGATTTTAAAGATGTTGTTACAATTTTGAATTTAAATTTTAAGCATATCTTTATGGGTGTGGATTTTTGTTTGATCAGATTTTTACTTTTACATGTTGGAACCATTTGTTTACATTTTTATTTTTTCATTTTAATAATATTGTTGCTAAAAAAAAAGAAGAGAAACTGGGAAAAGGCAAATGTAGATATATTGAAGAGGATTGAGAATTGTGAACAGTGTGCATTTTGTTTTATGTAAAGTGTGGATGCTTAATTGTTGTCATAGCGAGTTAAAATGGACAGAAAAAAATGCAGATGTCTAGTTGGCTGTACAGTAAATAAGCGTATTTGATATTCAATTAGATGTCATTTAAAATTGTGAAAGTTCAGTAACTGTAAAAGGGCAAGAAGTTTAATATTGCGGGTGAAATTCAATTGTTGGAAGAGGATAAATTTTTTTGGATGGTGTATGTTGTGTAAATGCGACATACAGAAGTTCATTAGTATGTGTGTAAAATACGTTATGTAAATTTGATAGAGTGAAAGTGCAAAAATGTGAGCAATATGGAAAACGTCCCGAAACAAAAATTAAAAACTTACTGGGACAAAGTGGTAAATCAATTAATGGTAGAAATTAAGAAGAAGAACAGACAAAAAACGAAAAAGAAAATTAGGGAAAATTTATACAATGCTTAAATGTTGAAGTGTTGGATTGAAAAGAAAGAATTTAATTAATCTAAAATTCACTAGAATCTGGAGAAATGGAGAACTCGAGTCTTACAAACAAGTTAAAGAACATAGAAAAAGGAGGCCACAAGGATGTTGTGGTGGTGGGAATTAGAAAATCTGAAGAAAAAATTAGTCGTAGTTTATAATGTGGCATGATTTGGCATTTGTTGGAACAGCTGTAGAAAGACAGACGAGGATCGAAAAAGAGGAAGTAGTTTAGCAGACAATCTTAGACAGACTGACAACAAGAATGAAGATTTAAAAAAGGAAAAGGAGCTATGTCTTTTCATGAGAAAGAAACAGTTGAGGTATAGAGGCAGAAGAGAATAAAAAAATATAGAAATATACTTGATCAAATACTGTTAAATTGACATAATAATAAGGGGTATAGTATAAGTTACTAAAGAAACAGATCTATTACAATGTAGCACAAAAAAGACAAGTGAAATGAAGAAATAATGAGAAATATAATTAATATAGTTATATTAGTTGAAACGGAACTCAAAGATATATGAATGAATATAACAATTGGTAGATAAATGACTAAGACAATAGACCAGTTAGTGTGTTTATTAGAAAAAGAAGAAGAAATGAATAGATAAATAATAATAGCAGATGATAAAGAGAAATTAAAATACAACATAAAGTCCAGCTACTAAAGAAACATTAGATTAGATATATGAGAAGGAAAATGAGAAAAATAACTTAGAGAAAAATAGGCTGTTAAATAACAAAGTCTCTGGTTGATGAAGAGAAAAAATTGAAATGAACATTTTACCGTTTGAAATTGGTTAACTGAAGAGTTACCGACCAAATATGTAAGGAAGATAATTAAAAAATGTATAAGAAAACTTAGAAACTAATATCTAAAGAAAAAGAAGTCCAAATTATGGTTTAATAAAAATAAAAAATAAAAATGATGAGAAGTTTAAAAGAATAAAATATGTTTAATATATATATATAGAGAGAGAGAGAGAAAGATATTAAACATGAGATAGAAACTAGAAAAACACTCTGAGGAAGTAACACTTTGAGGAACTAAGATTTGACATTAGATGATAAGATTGAGGTTAGGTGCGAAAAATGAAATGAGACTATTTAAGCCATCATCTACAATGAGTCAAGGAAAAATCATGGACAATTAGTAGAAGTTAATGAACAAGATGAAGTGAGTTCAAAGTTTTTATATTTAAGATTTTATACACCAAGAAGGTAATTGATAAATGAACACTGCATTTCAGATATGAAAACATGTTGTTAGTAAACAAACATGTGGGGTCAATGAAGAATATGAACCCTGAGATATAGCAGTGATAGTGTTGAACAGTTATAGCACATGGTGGGCCACCGTGTCAAAATTTGTGTTTTATGAATAATAACCCAACTCTGTCTTATTTTTTAGTCTCCACCATCGTAGTGCCCTACAGCTCTGGCTACAGACTAAGCTAACCATAGTGCTGAATGGATGGGTGTGAAGATGTCTAATTTTACTGAAAACTATTACTGGAGGTTAAAACTGATTTTAGACCTAATTAACCTGTCTCATTGGTTAAACTCTAAAATATGGTCTCAATGGCTCACGTGGTTCTTGAGTGCACATTTCCCTAACATCAGAGATACCAAGTTCTGGAGGAAAACTGAGAACGATGTTACAGTGGAGGAACAGCAGTTACCGGTGGGCATGAGACATTTTCCCTAAGACGGGTAAGACCTTGCTGGCCGGCGGGCAACCTAAGGCAGGGATTTTGTCGCCGCCCACTGGGCACCTGTACAGGAAGGCAGGTGTTGAGTGAGATGGTTGTGGAGTGGAGCAGTGATGCTTGAAAGGCCTAGAGCATCAGAATATGGAGGGACACTGTGAAAGATCAGTAGTCTGCCTCAGAAATGTGGGCTCCTCCCAACCTGACCACAGCAAACTGCTAAGAATGTCTGGAGATCATACACTCAGGAAAAGGAACTTGTGGGGAAAGTAAAAGGCAAGGGGCTGTCAAGAACCATCTGAGGCCATATGATGACAGAGATAATATGAAAGAGACAGAAATTAGCGTCATGAAAATAATAACTAAGAAAAAGGCTTAGAGGAGAACACACAATGAATCTTTAAATGTATAATGTTGAGATGATATTTAACTATTTAACTATTGTTGTTTATTTTCATAGGTTAGGTGATACAGGGCATGAACAGGAAATAGGATGAATTATAATGCATGGTGGTGACTAATGAAAGAGAGACAGCTATTGGTAACTGAAGAAATAATTTGAATTAGAAATTGATGGAATTTAGTATTTAAGGAAAAAAATTACTAAAAGCATAATCTTATCATGAATCATTTAAATTAAGATTGGATATTAAAAACTGGAAAAGATTTGTAACAGAAAAGTAATTTATTTTTAAAGAAGAAATTTGAAACTAAAAATTGACATGAACTCACATCATCGGGTAAAGATTAGTAGTTCTTAGTACAACTAAAAGTATACTACAAGAAGAATTGAAACAAGAGAATAAGCGAGTTGAAGTAAACAGATTTTCTGTCACATATAACCACATGAAGAAAACATTAAAAAGAAAATATTAAGGATTAATGATGAAGAAGTCAAAAATACAGCTGAAAGGAGCTAACAAGTACATCATATGATTTGTAATCAGCTTATAAAAGTATAATCAAAACAGTATGCGCAATTAGTTGAATAGAATTGATGTAGAAAATAATTAGTAGCCAAAAGAACTGATATAGATATAAAAATAGATATAACATACAGCTTAATAAATAGCTGAGAAAATGTTTTTATTTAGGTGTGGCCTCTTTCAGAGGCCAAGAGAGGGATTTGTGGTATTTTTCAGTTTAAGTTTTTTTTAAGTTTAATCTTTTTAGTGTATTAGTAACGGTGTAAAACTAGGTCATAGGTTAAACTGTAATAGTACGTGCAAAAAATGGGGAAGTTGCTAAAAAACAACTTGTGAAATACATCGGGTGGGACATTCTGAGAAGTGACAGGATGTATGAACTGAGCTGTGTATACGTGGTCTAGGTGCTGAACGTGTACATATGTATTTGGCCTTAAATGGTCACTGTTAAGAGAGAGATGCGTTGAAATCGCAAGTGAGGAACAACCAGAGGGAGTGAACGATCATACTATCAAAAGACGTGTCTCCGGAAGAAGAAGACAGAGTGAATCTCTCTTGCACGCTGAACATGTTACTCTTGGTTTCTCTCTGTTATGTACTGAATAAAACTTTGAAACTTTGACAAATTTGACTCCATCCAATTTTGAACACGTAAATTGGACAATTTGAAACAGTATTTATTTATAATAATATGAAATAAAATAGCAAAATAAACAACCCCGAGGGGGAAAACATTAATAAAAAGGCAAAAACAAACTTCACTGGGCTGGCAGGGAAAGAGCAGGGCTGGACAGGGCTGGACAAGACAAGACTGGAGGATGATCGACGATCAATAGATGTGAAACGACGATCATTGACGACGAACTGGCACAGGACAGCAGACATAAGGAGAATTTAAAGCAGACATGATTAACAAACAAACAGGTGAACATAATAGACTAATAATGGGTTAACAAGGAGGGTGGGTCTAGAGAATAGACAGGAGAGCGCATGACAACACAAGCCATGTGCTCACATAGAGACTAGAACACGCAGCCAATGAGAGAACTAAACACACACACCACGTGCTAAACACAACAACAGAGGACTGAACGCGAGACACAAGCACACGATAAAATGAAGACATCCTACCGTGCGCTCACACATATGCAACGCGCATGCTTCATCCCAGCGCCATCCCAAACCGGAACCGAAACTAGACAAAAGCTGAGGATGAAGCAGCGCGACGCCGACAGAACAACAAACACTAGGACAAGAGCGCGCAATCGCGAACACGCCCAGACCCCACGCGCCCGCATCACGCGGGAGCGCGCAAGGTCCGAGCGCGCCCACAATCGGCACTCATACAGAGACACAATGACAACACACAGGACTTGACAGAGCTAGTGTCCGGACTCTGCCACTAGACAAGGATTAACAAGACAGGATTGGCAGAACCCTGACACTTGTATTGTCTTGTGATACATATTATCAAATGTGTGAGTCCATCAATAAATTGGTGGTGGTATTTTGGGATACACAGAGTCTGTATTTTTTTCTTTAATCTGTCCTTTGTACCTTGGGGAAGGGTGAAAAGATTTCTGAACCTGTGCATTGAGAGTAAAGAATTGATTTTACAAAGCACGATGGTCTCTCTCTTGCATGCTTTAACTCTTTCCTTGTGTGTTGGAGAGGAAAGGAAACTGCTAAACTCTAGTTCTAATTTTGTTCAGCAAACAATCCTGGGGGTCGGTCAGGACACAACAAATGAGGAGACTTGAGCTTTTTCCCAAAGTGTATTGATATTAGTCTAGAAACCATAAAAATACCCAGTAAAAGATCCCTCCGTCAAGCTCCTGAAGTTTGCGGACGACACTACTGTTATCGGCCTCATCCGGAACGGTGACGAGTCTGCATACAGACAGGAGGTGGAGCGGCTAGCTTTATGGTGCAGATACAACAACCTGGAGCTTAACACGCTCAAAACGGTGGAGATGATAGTGGACTTCAGGAGAAACCCCCCTGCACTCCCCCCACTCACCATCATGAACAGCACTGTGGCTGCAGTGGAGTCATTCAGGTTCCTGGGCACCACCATCTCTCAGGATCTGAAGTGGGACACTCACATAGACTCTATTGTGAAGAAAGCCCAGCAGAGACTGTACTTCCTCCGTCAGCTGAGGAAGTTCAACCTGCCACAGGAGCTGCTCGTGCAGTTCTACTCAGCTGTCATCCAGTCCATCCTCTGCACTTCAATCACCGTCTGGTTCGCCTCAGCTGCCAAATCTGACCTCCGTAGACTACAGCGAATAGTCCAGACTGCTGAACGAATCACTGGCACTACCCTTCCTACACTTCAAGAACTGTACTCTTCCAGAGTGAGTAAAAGGGCTCGCAAAATCACCCTGGACGCCTCGCACCGAGCACACTTCCTGTTTGAACTGTTAACGTCTGGCCGGCGCTACAGAGCACCGAGCACAAGAACAGCCAGACACAGGAATAGTTTCTTTCTTCAGGCCATCTACCTCATGAACAGTTAATATTTTCCTACTGTGCAATAAACGTGCAATACTCTCTTATACGCACTTGTACACAGCACCTTATATTAATATACATTGCAATACTTCTTACGCATCTGCACACAGCACCTTATAACCTGTATATTTATAACAAATCTGTACTACAATTCAACATCCAGATCGTTGGACTGCATCTCTGTTTAATGTCTATCCTCTTTTTTTTCATATTTATTTTGTGTTGTCACTTGTCACTTTATCTACACTGGAAGCTTCTGTAGCCAAAGCAAATTCCTTGTGTGTGTGAAGCACACTTGGCAATAAAACTGATTCTGAAAAACATTAGGATCATTAAGTACATTTAAATAGGTACATGTACACAAAATAATCAGTCACTGCTTAGTTAGGAATGGTAAGGTATTCACCTTAGTCTCCGCGTATGAGCGGGCGCAGCCATTTGAATCTTTCTGGCTCGAGACTTCCGCTCTCATTCACTTCCATTCCTTTTTAGACGTTAAAAACAGCTCGTTCTGCTGCTTGATGTTTAAAACTGATGTTTTCTTATTATATTATTCTGCTTTGTCTATATAGTCAGTCCTATAAAAATGAAATAAAGGCTGATGTGTGATTGACTTGAACCTGATATCTAGATTGGAAAGTCAGATAAATGAAATGAGACGATACGGTATATTTAACTTCTCTTTATTGAGTTCTATGCAAACCTGACGCGAGTTTAAGTCTATGCCAAATTTAATTTACAAAGCATGACAAACAATGCAGACTGCATATGGATTCAACTTCTCAGTGGATCAAGTTTCCTTAAGTCAAAAACAAATAAATGTACAGACGCCACATTTAAAATCGGCAACAAATATCTTCAAAATGAATAAAATAAATCACAGTAGTCAGTGCAACAAGAGCAACAAAATGACCTTTTAAAGTATTTAGATATCTTGGATGACACGTCCAAGTCTCTCTTCTTTTTTAACAAACCAACAAAGTAGTGTCCAAGTAGAGCTTTATGTCTAGCAACGCCCCTGCCTGTACGGATGTAAATATATAAAAATAAATAATACACTTCAACATTGGTTGAAAACTTACAGAAATAACGAGAATTAACACTTGGAAAACTCAAAACACCAAACGAACATCAACAGTGACAGGATTAAACTTTAGGTGCACAGCCGTCGGTCTCTGACTCAATAATGAAAGCAACAGAAAGCGAAACTATAACAATAATGCCTCCTTCTGGATGGATCGGGAAATGCACTCTAAGTTTTCAGAATACAAGTCCTTTAATAAAACCCTGGCTTTCCTTGGAGCCTTTTCTACACTGTCATTGTTTTGTTTTTTAAGCTGTCTTATATTACATAGCAACCTAAAGAACCTCTGCTCTTGATTCATTCATTCATTTTCCTTCGGCTTAGTCCCTATTCAGCAGAGGTTGCCACAGCGGAATGAACCGCCAACTTATTCAGCATATGTTTTGCCCTTCCAGCTGTAACCCAGTATTGGGAAATATTCATACGCACTCATTCATTCACACACACTCATACACTACAGTCCAATTTAGTTTATTCAATTCCCCAATAGCGCATGTGCATGACTGTGGGGGAAACCGGAGCACCCGGAGGAAACCCACGCCAACACTGGAAGAACATTCAAACTCCACACAGAAACTCCAAATGACCCAGCCAGGACTCAAACCAGCGACCTTCCTGCTGTGAGGCGACAGTGCTGACCACTGAGCCACCATGCCGCCTTCTATCTTTATGTGTTCATGGTTTTTTTTTATCATCACCTTAATGCAAATACAACATTACCGATACAGTACCTTCTTTAGGCCGTTTTCCTAGTGATGACTCAGTAAGACCAATTATTTTAGGACAGCTTCTTTGCAATCATTTTTTTCTGTTTACACAGGGTTGTCTATAAATACAAGCAGTTTTAAAACCATTTTTTATTAAATCAATGAATTCTCTTTCACACACACACACACGTTTACTAAATACGAAAGCTACAAGCCTTTTTCTAAGCTCAAGTACAGTTTTCGTTTACTGTGAGGCTATAAAAATATTTGAGTCATTACAAAACAACATTTAATATGAAACAAATGATACCTAAACTCATGATGTTTCTAAGTCGATGACTGTGGTCCAGTAAACTGCATTGACTGAGTATTGTATGACATATCTAAGCATGACAGTATAGGCACACAAGCAAGTTCACTTCTGAATGGCTGAAGAAAAACTAAATGAAGACTTTGGAGTGGCCTAGACAAAGTCCTGACCTGAATCCAATTGAGATGCTGTGGCGTGACCTCCAATGTGGCTGAAATACAACATACTAGAGTCTTAACAACCGGTTCACTGCCCTGAAAGACTTGCTTTCGGACTACTGTGCAGTGTTGGGTGTAACGCGTTACTGTAATTAAATTACTTTTACACTGAAAAAGTAAAGTAACTAATTACTGTTAATTTTTAGGTATTTTAATTACAGTTACTAATAATGTACCTGCGTTACATTGTAAAATAATGAAACTCGCTGAATAATCTTACACAATTTTATTAATTTATGTTCTAAAGGTAAAAGTAAACTCTGGCGCTTTAAAATCATTGTAGTGCAGGTGCATGTGATAGCGCCGCGCCAGTTTGCTGCTAGTCATAAAGCAGAAGATGTCGGACTCAGCTGAAGCGAGTGGCTGTTTTACCAAATGAAAATATTCCCAGACAAGAACATTACAGTATTAATCAATTTATTTTTCCTCATTGCGCGCCTGCGTGCTGTAGCGCGTGGCTTTTTCAAGGCTATCGCGCACTCTACATGGGCTATGAAGATTACTATGAGAAAGGCTAGGATGACTACGCAGATGTGACAGAGGGAGTCGGCGAATTTAACATGACTGATGCTGCTGTTTACAGAGTAATAAGACACCTTTTGCTCGATCGGATCACAGGTAAACAAGAGAGACACAATCCAGTTCAAAAACATGCCGTATAAATCTGAAGCCTTTTGTCCACTTCCGATCATACTGCACGGGCTTTCATTCTAATACCGCTAGTGATGGGTCGTTCTTGAACGATTTGTTCATTTTGAACGAATCTTTAATATGACTCGGGAACGACGAGTCCTCTCGGGGAGTGATTCGTTCATCCGCGCATGTGCAGATTGCACACAGATGTGCAGGTTTCGTTCATTTTTCAAGTCTTTTAATTTATTCATCACGCGAAAGACAAAAGCCAATCATATGCATTTAGAGCCGGAAAGAGATTTGATCCGTTCACCGAGTCCTCGGTCCGAGTCGTTCAACACGTGAAAGACTGTTTCTCAATTCCAAGAACGCAGTGAACGGACTCGTGTTCTTGTGGAGAGCGGTCTTGCCAGGTCACATCGGAAGAACGAACTCGGGAGACCGCGAGAACAGAGAGCGCGTCCTGTGAGGAATGGGATGCTGCGTTCTTCCTGATGGTCACATGACCCTCGCGCGTCTTTAACCGAAAATTATTTAAACATTACAGCATCCATACAGTGATTTAGGGTTTTTCCCCATTTCATACTATATACTCTGCATAAAGACATTATAAATATACGCTGCACATCACAAATAAAACAGATTTTAATACGAATTTCAACAAATAAACACCCTTAATGTGTTTATGCCTTGATTAAGATTTTCACGTTATTGTTTAATTTTACCGTCTCATTTAGGGAAACTCCTGAAGTAAATAAGTACATCTCTGAACGTATTGAATAAAACGCTGCGCTTCCCACCTCCAGTCGCAATGAATTCTGGGACTTTCAGAGCGAGTTCGGTGCTCAAGTCTGCATCGGTGCGTCCTCGATACCGAGAACACATCCGGGAGCTTTCATGCGTCCTCTGTTCTTGCGGTCTGGAGTATTGGAACTGTACTTTGGCAGCTGATGATGACGTTACACGAGAACACGAGGACGCACGACCGCTGAAGAACGCATATTGAGAAACAGCCACAGAAGCCAATCGTATGCATTTAGAGCCGGAAAGAGAATTGATCCGATTTGATCGCGAGTCCTCGGTCTGAGTCGTGTCTCTTTACATTTTGTCACGTGATGAACGAATCAGAAGACTTGAAAGGTGAACTAGTCATGGCTCCTTTCGGCTCAGACTGTGTACATTGGTTGAGATTATATGGACTGTCCGTGTGACGTGAACGAACCACTGAAATTTGAAGACATGAAGAGGTGAGCTGAGCAAAGAGGCAACAATATCTTCATAGACAAAAGAGCAGGCAAACAGTGAATGATGATTTTCTCTTATAGCATTCTATTTATGACTTGTTTGTAGTGTGATCAACATTTGGGCTAGTTGTACATGTGTTTGGAAGCAATTCGTAACAGTTTAAGAATATATTGGCAAATTGAACGAAAGGACTCGAAAAAAGATTTGTTCATCTCGATGAACGAGACTTAAAGATTCGAGTCAGTAAAATGATCCGAACTTCCCATCACTAATACCGCCAAAAATAATGTTTCTTTTGTAAAGATTGCCTGATCCTGCCTGATCGATAGATATGCAGAATAATATTTAAGAAGGTTAAATTGCATACTAAAAATTATTATGCATCTAATTATTATAGATTTTTTTTTAAAATAGAATATAATAAAGATGATTCAGAAAACTAAAAGGCTAAACTATTTCATGTTTGACTCATATGTTTTATCTAAGTATTTATTATTTACAGAGTTACATTTTTATTATTTGTCCACTCAAGGTTTATAGGGATTTCAAGAAGTATTTAGTTAAGTTACTTATTGAGTAATAAAGTTACTTTTCAGACACAGTAATTACATAAGTATTTTAAATACAACATTGATTTAGTAATTAGTAATTAATTACTTTTTTAAAGTAACTTACCCAACACTGCTACTGTGTGACTGTAACATTCAGCTAATGCAGTGTGAAACAAACATCTCATTAAAGTTTCTTGCATTGTTTCAGGGAAACCAGCTCAGTGCTCAGATTAAGTGTTATGGTGAGTTGAATTGTTTTGTTTAGTTAATTTAATTTGTGATATAGATGTAAATTCATTCAAATCACTTTGTAAATACTTGATGACACCCCACTCTTACTTTAATCTGAGCATGCGGGCATGTAAACACTTCAATCACATTATTGCTGTTCTAACCAAAGTCCGCATGTACGCATAAGGGTTGAAGTACAGTGTGCCATCAGTGAAAGTAAAACTTTCAAAGCGGTTGACTGCCCCAGTGCTCAGGGCACTAACGAAATCTTGTGGACTCATTTGGTGTGGCGTGAGGACGGCGGTAAGAAAAATAACCATAATTCTTAGGGAATAATATAAATAATGGAAGCTGCATTTAAAATAAGAGCTTTGCTCCTGACATGTAAACATGGCATTGCTCTTACTCTGATTATTAGAAATAATCGCTTTATTCATACACATGTAAATGTAGTCAATGATGCAGTATGTTTCAGTTTCCTCAAAGCTGCAATGCATCAGCAATACACCTAAAAACCTAAACCTATTGACCTTATTCTGCGATGCGGAAGTGCGCTCGTTTTTGAACTTCCGATTGGGAGAAATGACTAGGAATAATAAACGGCAGAAATTATTCAAAAAACGGCAGAACTACTCGCTCTACAAACAAGTGTTTGCATGACTACACAGACAAAGCAGAATAATATAATAAGAAAACATCGGTTTGCAACATCAAGCAGCAAAACGAGCTGTTTTTAACGTCTAAAAATGAATAGAAGTGAATGAGAGCGGAAGTCTCGAGCCAAAAAGACTCAAATGGCTGCGCCCGCTCGTACGCGGAGAATAAGGTCAATAGTCTGACAGGTTTTATGTATGGCAAGACATGGATTTCTGGAAAGTGTGGATAGGGTAATCTCTTAATTAAATTGTAATGCTTTTTAATCACTGTAGAACTGCACACCTTTTAGTTGTGTTAGCTGGTTCAAGCACAGTGGCGGTTCAAGCGTGCCCCCCTAAATTTGGACGCGCATTTTTGTGTCAAAACGCCACGGACAAGCGAGATCAACCATCGGCGGGGTGTCGCGCGCACTCGCTCTGGCGTGCACTGCCACACTCGCTCTGTCAGTGACGGTGTTGTGCCGAAATCTGTGACCCGTCCAAAACTGTGACCAGAGGGCGCTGTTCAGTAAAATTTTCACTCGAGAACGTGCTTGTCGCTCGTGCACGCGACCGTGAACGCGCAGACACTGAAATCAAGCGATCAGCGTCGAGCGGTGCTTTAAATCTTGGGAAAACAGGTTCATTCCAGAGAACTTTAATGTCGTGGTATTTTTTTGCCGTTGTTGTCTTCTGGTAGACTGGTAAAACGAAACATTTAGCTATGTTTGTTCATTACAAATTACTTTAAATACCTAAATTTGTTCAAGTTAAGACCTATTTCTATTTTATAAAACATTAATGACAGATATCTTTATGCAGCTGCATCTCAATGAATTAGAATGTCATTGAAAATGTAATTAATTTCCCGAATTAAATTTTAAAAAGTGAAAGTCGTGTATTATATAGATTTATTACACACAGATTGATACATTTCAAGTGTTTATTTGATATATGAATCATTTTAAAAAAGTGAAATTAATCAGCTTTTTGGTGATATTCTAATTTATTGAGATGCACCTGTTTTTATATGTATATAGCTTGCTGTAGAGTCACTGAAAATAAGTCAAAATTCATAGCCACTGAAATATGTAGGCTACCCCATTTGTTGACTTATAATGTTTAGTAAAGGGATAAATGTTATGTGTCAGTCTGTCATCTTCCTCTTTTATAAAGCAATATTGATCAGACTCATTTATTTTTACATACAGTTGAGCTGATCTTTAGGTCACTGAATCCGATGGGTAAAAACAGACTCACCACAAAATGAAAAATCTGTCATTATTTACTCATCCTTGATTTTTTCCAAACCAATATAAGCTTCCTCTGTTGAACACAAATATGTATATATATATATTATATATATAGTTTGAAGCTTCCAATATTCTTCAAAATATCCTATTTTATGTTCAACTCAAAACTAAAAAACCCCTCTCAAACTGGTTTGAACAAAAAAAAAGAGTAAATGACAGATAAATCATTTTTGAGTGATGTATTCCTTTAAGTCAAACCGAAATGTATGCTACCACGTTTATTGTATATGCTATAATGTTTAATAAAGGGTCTCTTGTTATGTGTCAGTTCACAATTTTTCTATTTTATGAAGTATGTTGACCAGATAAAAACATAGATACGGTTCATCTTATCTTTATAGACACAAGGTCTCTGAAGCAGAATGGTACAAGTTATTACTGTATGTGGCATCAAGAGACTGACCTTAAAACAACCACATCCCTGATTTCACATTTTATTTAAAAATGTAGTTTCATAAGGACTGCCCAGAACACAAATAATCTGTTTTACCTGTTGACACCCGGCTACCCCAGATATTTTTAAAAACGCAGTGATGATTTTCAGTTTTATACAATAATGAAATAGTGTTTGACTGTGAAATTGTATTGTAAACAGTTTAACATTGGCTACAGTACATGTTAGGCAGTAACACTTTTTGTAATTCCTTCTGTTTCTTTCATTTTGCCTTCATCCCCAGTGTAATTATTTTATTTTTATTCATTTATTCATTTATTTAGTTAGTTATTTAGTTAGTTAGTAAAAAGATTATCTATTATCAAGTCTGACACCAATTTACAAACACATAAAAAGTTACACAAGGCCTTTAGTTTTCCAATGTGATTTTTTTTTCAGTTCACGTTGTAGTTTTTAACTATTATAAAGACAGTCAAACTTTACCCATGAAACAAATTTCTAACTTGTGAAATTATTATTTTCTGTCTAGCAAAACCACCTGAGAGAATATCTGTGTCGATTAATTGTTACTTATACCAGTTGCTGACACATAAAAATAAATGCAAATTGTAGTGTGCAAAGATTTCTGTAATGTCGAATTACTAATTTTGATCTTACTGTTTCTCAAAGACATAAAAATGCATCCATAGGGAAAAGGAAAAATGATTGTACTTAGACAAAGTGAGATAACTCTAGGCATATATTTTTACCTGTCAGAGTCAATGACCTTTATAAAGATTTCAAAATCAGATCAATATATATGGAGAAGCGTCAGGAGTTATTTTATTAAACATTATAAACAGTCATATAAAATTAAGAACGGCCTATGGCTATTCATTTCAGATTTAGTGACTACAGAATTTGTAAATGAATATCTGGTCAATATGCTTGAACAAAAACAAGATATGACAAGAGTTATTTTATTAAACATTATAATCAGACAAATAAAGAAGGAATGGCATCTATGAATTTCAGATTCTAGACACAGTTTATACAGTATCTAGTCAAAATGTTAGATAAACCGAAAGAAGATTGCCTGACTTTATTAAACATTATTATTAATACAGTAGAATATTTAGATGGCTATGAATGTTACCTCATATTCCACGTGGCCAGTCTACAGTGTCATGTGTCAGTAATTTAAATCTGCACAAACTATATTTCATAATAAAACATACAAACTACGAATCTACCAGGAGACAACAACAGCGACATAACAAAATCTTTATTTCTTCCATTACAAAAATTTTGATGGTTAAAAGTCACGACTACATTAAAGTTCTCCGCAATTAACCTGTTTTCCGAGTCCCAGGATTAAAAACATCCTTTAAAGCACCGCTCGACGCTGAACGCTTGATTTCAGTGTCTGCGCGTTCACGGTCGCGTGCACGAGCGACAAGCACGTTCCCGAGTGAAAATTTTACTGAACAGCGCCCTCTGGTCACAGTTTTCGACGGGTCACAGATTTCTGCACAACACCGGTGCTGCGCGCATCAGTTCCCCGCATTCCTCAGAAGTTAACCCCCAGATTGACACAGGTGATAAAAAGGTTCAACTTCAGTCATGTTCATGTTGTAAAAATCAAAATGTCCACAGTTGATTTTATTAGACTTTTGTTTTCAATAGCGATTTTAAACCTTTTAATATAGGAAGTCCTCGTATGCATACAGACTTTTAATTTTCAGCCAGGCAGCCCGCGGCTTCCGGTGACCTTTCTTTCCATTATAAAATTGTCACTTTTAGGCCCAATCCCAATTCTATTTAGTAGCCCTTCCCCTTGGCCCTTACAACCGAGGGTTAAGGGGAAGGGCTTCAAAACTGACCCCTAAGAATTGGGCCAGCACTTCAACACCTGCACATGTCATCATATGTCATCACGATCTCTTGCTTCATATGAGATCAGACGATCACGACTGCTGGAGTTACTCCAGTTGTGTTATTGTTTGGTGTTTATCTTCAGGAAGTCACTGAAGGCGTATATTATGTTATCATAACCATCTAATGTGGCAATAAGATCAGAACTGTACTGTGTATTTACACAGTGGCCATATTTATCTGTGTAAACACACGAAAACAACATTAACATTATAGCAGACACTGTAAAAGCTCATTCCCAGACACTAGACATTACTGACAGGGTATTCCAGTGTCATCGAGTGTCAGAATGTTCTGGGACTGTTGTAGATGAGTTACGTTTATGGATTATTGATCGTGAAATTTAGCGGTTGCATGACGGTAAAACACGAACGCGGTTATGAATATATTAAAACGTGTTTGTTTGTCAGAAAAATTCGTAATAATGACAAAAAAAATACTAATTTGTGGATCTCCTTACTTCCGGGTTCAGCTATCCTGCCATTGTGGCAGGTGTATTCTGGGAAATTTTCTTACCCCTCCATTTTAAGTGTGGTCCTGAAAAATCTTCGTTCGAAGGGGTGTATACCCCTTGCCCTTAGCCCTACGCCTTCAAGCTAAAGAGAATTGGGACACCACTACCCCTTGGCAAAACAAGGGGTAGCGGTAAGGGGAAGGGCTAAGGGGTAGAATTGGAATTGGGCCTAAGTCTTTTCAACTGAATGTATTTAATTACATCACAACATCAACGCTGTAAAAACAACCTTGTGAAATTGAAAATATTCAGATTGAGATTCTTTCACCGGAAATTTGTTGTCGGCTTTAAAACTCTAGCTGTGCATAGAGCCCATTAATCAGAAATTGAATGTACATAATTTTACGTTAGCAAATGCAGTATTGAATTTACAAACAGTCAGCAAGGACCGGAGAACAGACGTAACACATTGATCAAATTGATTTTCCAGTCACGTAGAAAAAGTAATATTCTCTCGTTTAGTTTCGCCTTCATTCGTTTTTGATGTCAGTAGTGACATAAGGCACGAGTCTTCACAACACGTTTTTAAACATAATAGTTTTACTAATTTCTAATAACTACTTTTTTATCTTCCCCATGGTCACAGTCTGTGCATAATATTTTACTTGTTATTTTGCAAGACAGTTGTATTCAGATTAAAGTGTAATTTAAAGACAACTAGGTTTTGTTAACTAAAGTTAGAATAATTAGTCAAGTTATTGTATGACTGGTTTGGTGTACACAATAAAAAATATACAGTAAATATTTCTTAAGGTGGCTCATAATACTGACCTTAAAACTGTATTTTTAAAAAATTAAAACTGCTTTTATTCCAGAAATAAACTATAAGAAATAAGACTTATTATGACTCCAGAAGAATTTATTTTGTTTTACAGGAAATACTGTGAACATTTTTTTGGGGGGGTTTGTTAAAGATCACTAGGAAAACATTATTTTTAATTAATTGAAGGGCAAAGAAAATTCACTTCAACGGTATCTGTTAAAGTTGCAAAAATGTGCCTTAATGTACTTGAATGTTAGAAATGTGTTATCCCACTATCAAAGTTACTTTTCAAATAAATTAATAAGAAAGATTATTTTGAGTTTTTTTAATCAGCTTGTTTATGAAGATTGCAGAGTGATGTATGAAAAAAAAAGACTTTTAATAATTGTTTAAGTAGTTTGTGATGTATGTTAATGTGTGCCCCCTAAAAGTACAAGTGGCCAGAACCAAAGACGTGATATTGGTGTATTGGGTAAGCTAAATTGTCCGTAGTGTATGTGTGTTTAAATGATGGGTGTGTGTTTCCTAGTGATGGGTTGCAGCTGGAAGGGCATCCGCTGTGTAAAACTTATGCTGGATAAGTTGGGGGTTCATTCCACTGTGGCGACCCCTGATACTAAGTCGAAAAGAAAATGAATTAATTAATTGTTTTCAGTTACAATAATATTTTTTTATTACGAGAGTTCTGTTTATATGAACTGTAGTTCTTCAATGTGATAATTTCAGGCGAGTAATCTTGAATATAACGGTCATATATGTTCAATTGATTCTGCTCCACTGACTAGTTTATACTAATTCAAGTGTTAGCATGATTCTTTTCATCTTATTTTTACTATTGATCAAAATGACAATTTGGATCAATGAATGAAATTAGATGCTTGCATGAATATTTAATTATTAAAGCAATCATTACGACTACCCACTTATTTGGTTAAAAGTGAACATATGACTGATAAATATTCTCTTTGTTCAATGTTTTTTATCACAGCAATGGCATCAGATTCGATTGAAATGGCAGCTCTTTGGAGATCTATGTTTCCTGGTATGCTTTATGACTGCCGAAAGGATTCCTTCATCCCAGGTGGAGTAACTTTTATTTGATTTATTTATTTTTACTTCTTTTTCATAAAAATATTTTAATTTTAAAATATTTAATTTTTACATTATTATTATTAAAGACGTGCATGTTCAGCTTAAAAGCAATTGTGTCTTAGTATACAATGGGGATCAAAATTTGAGAGCTGTCAGATCTGTGTTCAATGTTTTCGTCATGTGATCTTCCCCCATGTTTTCATTCTCCATGTGTGTTTTCATCATGTGACACTTTTGTTCTAGTTCCCGCCATTTGTTAATGTTCATTATTTCCACCTGTGTCTCACCCCTGTATGCAATCAGTTCAATCATCTCCAGTGTATTTATACTCCTGTGACTTGTTCAGTCTTTCATTCGGTATTCTCTCAGTTGTGCTTTGATGTCAACCTATTTCGGTCCTGCGTTATCGATGGCCTTCCAAGTGAGTGTGTGTAAATAAATCTACGTGTTTGATAACTCCTGCAATCCTTTGCCTTCCTGAGTGAGTCAAGGTGTTACAAGCATTACATTTAAAAAAATAAAATCAGTTATGGCAGTACAGTGCAGTTATCCGTGCTAACAGTGTATAAATAAATGAAAACACAGGCCTACACATTTACTGTACCCAGCCTGCTTGCTTCAACACTTATGAGCCACGAAGGTCGTTCCGTTCCCAACATGCGCTGCTTGCAGTTGATCCATCACGGCAGGTTAGCATCACATACTGGAGGGGCTTTGGAAAAATGACTTTCTGAACAAATCATATGGGGGTCTTTTATTTCCAACTCCACGACTCTACCAAGTCATGATAATTACAACCCTAAAACAGAAAATCTGAATCAGAATCAGTTTTATTGCCCAGTGTGCTTCACACACACAAGGAATTTGCTTTGGCTACAGAAGCTTCCAGTGTACATAAAGTGACAAGTGACAACAAGGAATAAATATGAAAGAAGACGATAGACATTAAACAGAGATGCAGTCAGTCCAACGATCTGGATGTTGAAATTTATGTACAGATTTGTTATAAATATACAGGTTATAAGGTGCTGTGTACAAATGCGTAAGTATTGCATTGTATATTGTTATAAGGTGCTATGTACAAATGCGTAAGGAGAAGTATTGCATTGTATATTGTTATAAGG
>CAIGQQ010028944.1:8301-21742 GCA_903798035.1 Danio albolineatus | reverse complement strand
AATTTTATTCCTGTTTATGTAAAGCACTTTGAATTGCCACTGTGTATGAAATGTGCTATATAAATAAACTTGCCTTGCCTTGCCTTACGTTGTTCGTAAAGTTAAATGTAGTGTTCTCGAATCAAACTCTTATCAATGCATTTTAATACACCAAATAATGTTTTGAACAATGTCATTTGACTCCTTTAAAGCCCCGGTATACTTCAAACAAACTTTGTTTTCATTCTTCATTTGATGGCCAAAAGAAAGGCTGAGTAATGGTATATTGCTTTCAAACACTGACACCCCCATGCTGCAGGAGGCATGTAACGCAACTTTATTATTTATGATTTAGAATTTAGTTTTTATTTTGTATATGGTTTGATTTTGTTGAATGAATTAAGGTATGGTTAAGGACTTTGATTATAACACAGAGATTACGGAGCCTACCGGATATATTACACATGTAGTGATGGCCATGAAGCAAAGCACGCCGGGTGTGGAACGCTAGGTGAAACTTGGCAAAAAGGCACTGGTATTTGGCTTATTTACGGATTCCCCGTCTATGAGTTTTATCTCCTGGTTTATAGGTAAATAAGATAATTTATTTGTTTAAGATTAATGTTTGATTTTTGATCTTGGCTTCATATATTGGCCTGGTTTATACTTCTATGTCAAGTGATCGGCGTGACCCACGGAGCATGCAATGCGTCTTGACGAGCATTTATATTTCTGCGCACTATTTGTGTTGCGCTGCAATCACACTTCCAAAACGCTAGCTGGCAGTAGGTGTTTATGTTCCTCTGTGTCGAGTTTCTTCACTAGTGCCTCATTTTCAGGCGGGAACCGGCGGACGTGCAACAAATTAAATAATAAGGTCAACACAAAACAACAGTTTCCATCTGGAGCTCCTTCACGGGACTCAACACTTGTAAACACTAGCTTGTGCGGCTCTAACCTCCACCCACACTTGTCAGCGCGACCAAACCGACCAATCACAGCTTGCGCTACGTTTAGTTTCAACGTGTGGTTACATTTTTTGGGAGGTGCGCATCAGCGTTAGCGATGGCCACGGCGACCATGCGCAGGCTGTGCCTGAGCATATGCGTGTTCATGACCCAGAAGTGTAAATCAGCCTTTAGTGTTTCAATTTTCAGGATTCATTTGTGTTTGGTTTCTCTCTAGTGCTTACGGTGATTGATCATGCTATGTTGTGTAATGGTTCTATAGAATGTCACCAGTAAATGAAACATGAACCATCAGTGAAAGACTTGATCATCTTTTAACCAGGATGCTACAGTAAGAACTTAGTTCCTCGATTCGGTAACCTTGTCAACATGATGAACTGCTTTGATTAGTTTGGTAAAAAAGCCGCCGGTGCTCCTTCTGGCTTTTCTGTTTGTATTGGGAGCTGCGCGATTGTCGCGGCTGATGATGGATTAAAGATCAACTAAGTTAAGGGACTCAACCTGTAGCAGGCAAGGGGGTCGGATGAAATGGATAAGGAAGGGAAGCCCGGTTTGTTTGCATGAACCGCAGTGAGTACTTTCAAGAGTTCACACTTAGCTGACGATTGATTATAAAGCTTGTTTGGCATGCTGTCCTGTGAGAGAGCCTTGAGCTCATAAGATCCTCGAGCCCAGGGCTCCCTCCCATTTGCAAGGCCTTAGGTAGATCTCGTAGAGATAGAGTTTGAGCCTTAGGTAGATCTCGAGATCTTCTCTGCTGTAGTAGCTAATGAACAGATAGTGATCGCTCTTAAGAGATAACTACTTACCAGGAGCGTGTCTATGGTGCCGATTTGGATTAGTTAATCAACTTAGGTAGCACGTTTTTGGAGTGTAGGAGGAAACTGGGCGAAACCCATGTGAGCACGGGAAGAACGTGTAAACTCTGCACAGAAACGTCTGCTTGATCTGTTCGTCTGCTTGATCTGACAAATTTGCCTTAGGTTTCATATCTATGCTTGCAATGGACATTGGCATATATTCCCTTTACCAATGGACTGAATATGAGTCGGTGTCACATTTGTAAATGTGGGTTGTATATTGGTGGTAAACGTGTCCTGCTGCTGCCATGTACCTCTAAACACAACAATAGTGGCTGAGACAGAGAAGAGCAGTGCCTTGACTTCTTCTTGACTCTCCAGTATTCATTTGGCTAGTTTTGTTCTTATGGATGTTGTTCTCCTGTCTGACCCCCGTGGAATGAAAAACGGAGTTTCAGAACTTTGTTTCAAGAGTACCTGCAGCAGTTTTTGAGGAGACGTATCCACTTATCCTAATCTGAAGGTCTGAATCAAGGTTCTGATCTACATCCGAATTAAAGAAAGCACAGAGTGCATCAGCCTGTTTACGAACAGTGGGCAAATCCTCAGTGTCGAAGATTAGTATAACCCAAAACCTGTTACTAATGTTCTGGTATGAATCAACTCTATGGTCTGAACAGCTGACTAGCCTGTCAATAATGACATTAAATGTTTCTCCCTGGTATCGTTTACAGCCTTTCCGAGTGACTTCATGCTCTGTAGAGCCATCTGGAAACCCTTTCTGGTTTTTGGCCCTCTGTAGTTCATCTTTATATGACCGACACACAGCAGGAGCTTTCTTCACAGATCTTTCAAAATGGACAAATTGGTCCCGAAGTGATACAACGCGTGATCTCAAAGACTCAAACAGACGAATTGCAGTCATCAGATACACGTTTGCCTTTTGTAATGCCTCACTTGTCACTTTGAATCTGCTTAAGACAGTTTTGAGCTCAGTGCTGCTGCCTCTGTGCGTGTTTCACGTTTCTCTCCTGTATCGGAGGACATGCTCTGAAGTACATCCCGGATTTGTGCATAGTTCCCACAAAGGGCTTTAGATCCATCTGCACTGCAACTCCAACGTGTTGATGACAGCGATTTTAATGTCATGTCTACCTTGATGTCTGCATTATTGAAGAATATGTTCCATCTATGAGTAGAACTTGAGTAGAGGCCTGCCTGAAATCAAAGAACTTGCTTGCATCTTGACAGCAGCCTCCTATACTATTCACCCACACCAAATTGAGGGAATGTGCTGCGCATGGAATGTAACGGATTAAAGGATTTTTGTTCTTCAAATGAGCCTGCATCGCCCCGACTTATTGTTTGCGTTGTCATATACCTAGCCTCTGCAGTTTGCTATATCGAAGCTTAAACCGTCAAGCATTCTCTGTCCCAGACTCTGCCCTGTGTGGCTCTCAATTGGTTCAAAGCCAACAAATCCTTCAATTATTTTCTCCTCTTTGCCCACGAATCTAAAAATGAATGTGAGCTGGTCAGTATGTGACAGGTCAGGAGTAAGATCTGGTTTATTTATAAACTAATTTCGAGAGGTTTACGTGCTTATGATTGATCGCAGCTGGTCCTGCATCAGCTTACGATTGATTCGCCAATCATATGACTCCTAACTCACTAAAAATAGCCAGAGTTTCTTAACTCAGTATCTTCATCTTGAAGAATACCACCGCACCCACCCCTACTCCTTTCTAGATAGGTGCCACAGCGGCCCAGTGATTAGCACGGTTGCTTCACAGCAAGAATGCCTCATGTTAAAGTGCTCTGAAGTACATCCCGGATTTGTGCATAGTTCCCACAAAGGGCTTTAGATGCATCTGCACGGCAACTCCAATGTGTTGATGACAGCGATTTCAATGTCATGTCTACCTTGATGTCTGCATTATTGAAGAATATGTTCCATCTATGAGTAGAACTTGAGTAGAGGCCTGCCTGAAATCAAAGAACTTGCTTGCATCTTGACAGCAGCCTTCTATACTATTCACCCCCACCAAATTAAGGGAATGTGCTGCCCGTGGAATGTAACGGATTAAAGGATTTTTGTTCTTCAAATGAGAATGCATCGCCCCGACTTATTGTTTGCATTGTCATATACCTAGCCTCGGCAGTTTGCTCTATCTAAGCTTAAACTGTCAAGCATACTCTGTCTCAAACTCTGCCCTGTGTGACTCTCAATTAGTTCAAAGCCGACAAATCATTCAATTATGTTCCCCTCTTTCCTCACGAATCTAAAAATGAACTTGAGCTGGTCAGTACGTGACAGGTCAGGACTAGAGTCCACTATCAGACTAAAATACCTTGCCTGCTGTATTTCTGCAGCTATAGTGGCTTTCACTTTGTCGCCCATTTACTGAACCAACAACTCGGATATACCTTTATTTGTATAGCGCTTTTACAATGTAGATCGTGTCAAAGCAGCTTCACATTGAAGGTTATAGTAGATTGAAACAGTGTCAGTCCAGTTTTCAGTGTTGAAGTTGTTCAGTTCAATTCAGTTTGGTTTAACATTCACTACTGAGAGTTCAAACACTGATGAGTAATCCATGATGCGCAGCTCTACAGGTACCGAACCATGCAAGCCAGTGGCGACAACGGCGAGGAAAAACTATATAATTCATCTCAGATGCAGAAATAAATGGAGGGAAATTAAACACAAATCAAATTAGGGGAAACTGCTAATTTCTGGATATTTTTTACGGTGCAAGTAGTGGGATTTGACAAAGAGGAAAGAGAATTCTTTCAGAAATTGGGAAACTGCTTCTCAAATACACATTATTGTAATGTTTTTAATTCATTTCAAACCATAAAAACTGTTTGAAATGTTTGATCATGTATTTAATGTTTTTAAATGAGTAATTATCAGTTTTTTCTTAGCAGTATGTTGACGCCTCTCCCCTTGAATATTCAAAAGCACATAAAAATCATGTAATTATGGACCATTTTGAGGGATGTGAACAATAACAATGGTCCTAACGTACGTCCTTAACTTCCATAGCTTCAGAGGATCCAAAAAAAAAGTCTGCGTATTGATAAATAATGTGATCACGGCTAATTTAATGTTAAGTTATGATTGAATTGCATCTTAATACAAGTTATGAAATAGTCTGACACCATGCAGGAAATGTTCATGGGCCAGTGACTTCACCACATCGAAGCGGTCTATACAAAAATATCTCTAATATCTTCCTAGAAATAACGTTATTACTAAACTATACATGCTAGCCTGAAACCAGTATTCACTAAACGAAATCTAAATCTAGAAATCTTAAATAGATATTACTGTCATTTTAACTATATAAAGTCATATCCTCGATGATTAAAAGACCAAACAGATTTTTCTGTGCAGCAATTTGATATGGCTTGTACGGTTTTTGGTCAATAATATTAAATGAACAATTAGTTTAATGTCTAAAACGTTCTTGTAGGCGACCCGAGAGACGCTGTGTGGATTCTTATTTGTAAAAAGTTCATATATTATACAAGAGAGATTAAGGAAATTAAATGCGCACATCACAGTGTAATGTTAAGACTGGGACTAAAAACTTTCCAGATGCGCTTCTTGTAAATGTCTTTAAATTCTGAATTTGTAATCCCCCTAAATATTAACATGGTTTCCCCCACATCTAAAATAACACCTCTGAAGGTTGTTTAAGATGAGAAGTGGACCACTTTCTGTCTTTTATTAATCTTCTATGGATTCCTGTATGACCATCAACGAATAGAAATGTCCTGGTATTGTTTGTTAGCATTGCTAATAAACTGTTTATGAACATTTTTAGTTATCTAAATCGTCAGTATTCGTATTCTCCCACGTTGTATCTTACATAAGGGTATTAAACGTTTCATATCGTCTTCTAAATACGACAATACAGATTTACTGCGTCCCAATCTGCATACTACCCGTCCCAAGTATGTGAAAATAGAACATGTCCCAAATCGTAGTATTGAAAAGAGTATGTCCAAAATTCCAGGATGGTTTACTATTTGCGGTCAAAATGTGATACTCTCAGTGCGTTGCGTGTTGGACGTGAATTCGATTAGAACTACAAAACGCGCGTGAAAAGTGTAAACAAACTACAAACATGGCGGACGCGCGAGACCAACCGTCAAGCAGAGAGGCTTCGGTAAATATGCTTGTATGACTGTTAGTTAACATCTAGCCCGCTGGAGAATATTTAAACGGTGTTGTCTGTGTTATATTTCATCTGCAACAACAATACTGAACTCATATAAAGACGTGTTTGACATTACCGTCTGAATGCAGAATTGTCCAAACACCTGAGGAGATTTCTCTGCGTGACAGACTCGAGGATGGGAGATTATCCTGCTGCTGCTGCTTCTTCTTCAGTAAGGGAGGAAATTAAATACGACAGAAATGCTGATGATTGACAGGGCTCTTAACTAAGCAACACAGCGGTCTGTTAACGAGGAAGTAGTGTGTCCCAAAGCTTGCATACTCTTCTGTCACACACTGAAAAGTAGATATTTTCCCTTCACACTAAAAGTAAATACTCTTAGGGCGTAGTATAAGTATGCGAATTGGGACGCAGCAATTCTTTTTCTCTTTGAACTTGTGACGTAGTGATGTGACGTCACCCGGCTGCGCCGCTCTCCAGCGTCTGTTGTGATTTGCTGAAGGTTTGTGTTTTTTATTAATTAAGGTTTGCTAAGCGACCAGAAATGCACAGTTTTATTGTTTTTACAAGCGATTCTAAATTAACGAACGAAAAACATTGCTTCATCTATCAATAATGATCGCCATGAAGCGCGTTCACACGTGAAAACAAGAAAGTGCGTCTCATTTCGTTCCGTTTTTAGTTAATAATTAACTATAATAATAAACATTCTCTCTTTGTCGAGCAGTGATGGAGAAAAGGCGCTTTAAGAAACGATTCAACTGAACCAAAAGACTCGCGAAATGATTCACTGTATGCGCTCGGTTGGTTGACCCTCACAGGACGACACCTGCTGGTCAAAACACCGTAAAGACGACGAGGAAATAAACACTGAACGTGTTTATTTTATTTTATTTATTTATTATTTTTTGTTTGTTTGGGAAACACACCCCAGGAGTTTTTTTTAATTTGCAAAAAGACAGATGACAAGTATGTATCAAAATTTGTTTACAATACAGAATATGAATTACATTTTCAATGAAAAAGATACAATAGAGAGAAAGAAGGAAAGAGAAAAAACGTGAAATAACTTGAGTGTAAGACATTTAAGAATCAATTACATTATATAAATTAAAGACCTTACAAAATGAAGTAGTTCTCCTTGCTTTCTTATTTTCCGATAATGAAATTAAATTTAAATAATGACTAAATTCTTGCAAAAACACAGGAAAATATGCTTTGGTGTTAGCAAATTTGCATTTGTGGATATGGAATTTACAAAGAAAATACATTAAATTTATAACAAAACAAGCATTTCCGTTAGAAGAGGCAGAATCATAATATCCAAAAATAATTTCTTTAAAAGTAATAGAAAAATCTTGTTGTATGTTATCATTAATAAATGAACCAATGTTTCCAAAATTGTACAGCATAACTACAATCCCAAAATAAATGAATAACAGTTTCTGTATGAAATTGACAAAATGAGCATTTTACATCAATATCAGAATGAAACCTTTTCAAAAATTGTTTAATAGGATAAAATTTGTTAATTAATTTAAATGACACTTCTTTGACCTTGTTTGTGAGGAAATATTTTTATTGCAAGGACCATATTATTTCCCATTTCAAATCTCTAAATATATTACTCCAATAAGAGATTACCGGGGACACTGTAACAACCTTTTCAATAAAAAGAGATCAAATTTAATAATTTCTATCTTTTTTATTAGAAAAACAAAT
The DNA here is from genome assembly GCA_903798035.1 of Danio albolineatus. Lineage (NCBI taxonomy): Eukaryota > Metazoa > Chordata > Actinopteri > Cypriniformes > Danionidae > Danio > Danio albolineatus. The sequence continues at coordinate 14,083 of CAIGQQ010028944.1, read as the reverse complement.
TTTACCTACAAACGTCTCTGTCGGATCAGAAAGATAATCTTTTTTAGGAGGGGAATGAGTGCTATCTTTAAAGAGCATGGTAATTCCTGATGTTATAGCTCCCATAACAACGGCAAAATCTTTCGTACTTATATTCTGAGAGAAATTCAAAGTAATTCATTAAATGACCTCTGTTGGTAAATAATTGACTAACTAAAAACAAACCGTTATTAAACCATTGACTGACAAATAAAGATTTATTTTTATATAAAACAGTGGTTCTCAAACTTTTTTCACCAAGTACCACCTCAGAAAAAAATTGTCTCTCCAAGTACCACTATAATTGTATTAAAATACAGTAGCGTAGTAGTTCTAATTAAGCAGCTAGCTCTGCCCAGTTCAAAAACGAGGCTGATTAATTCTTACTATGAGTATGTATTATTGTCAGCCACATTAAACATTTTAAATAGTTTGAACATGAACACTATACTGTGCATAAAGGTAAAAAAATTAAATAAAATGCAACGTTTGAATTAAAATGTGCTTTTAAAGTTAATTAAAATTGCACTGTACTTAAGTACAAAGAAAACTAAAAAAAATTTTGTTGCATATATTTGACTTATTTGTATGTCTTTAAAATATAAACTTGAACTTGTATTTTAAATATCTAATAAATAATATAAATATAAATATAAAGAATTGGATTTACAGAAATTAGAAATTAGATCTGCTTACTGCGCTTTAGAGTAGGTTTTGTGTGTCAGAAAAGCAAATGAGCCATACCTGTCAACATTGAGATATAAAAATGCGAGATATGCCCCCAACAACTGTTACAAATATGGAAGGGAAATTGGCTTTAAATGATAGAATACAAAAGAAACATTAGAAAACTCAACATAAAATAAAGGTTTAGCCTTTAAAATCAATTTACTGATCACGTCAGTGTTATTGTACACGTTAAAGGGTTAAAAGTGTGTTAATTTTTTTACTTTACTTATTCAGCGATTCCTCCGCGTACCACTAGAAAGAAGGCTGCGTACCACTTGTGGTACACGTACCACAGTTTGAGAACCACTGATATAAAATATTTTGGTTATTCCAAATAAAAAATGTGTGAGGAGTAAAATTGTGTTTATAAATTAAAGCCCAAAAGAACTTGATGATGAAAATTTGAAAGTTTGACTGGAATTTTGGATAAGTTATAATTACACATCAACAAAAATGTAATGCCTCCAACAAAAGAAAAAACCTGTTTTGGAAATATATTCCAAATTGAATCTGCCTTTTTAAGATATTGGTTTAGCCAATTAATTTTGAAAGTATAATTTGCCGAGCAGAAATCAATACAATTAAGACCTCCTTTGTTGTAAGAATTTATTATAACAGACTTTTTCATATAGTGGCATTTATTTTTCCAGACAAAGTCTGTTAAAGTTTTGTCAATTAGTTTGCATGTAGGCTTATCTACATATAGAGATTGAGCTGCATAAGAGAGACGAGACAGGCCCTCCGCTTGGGTGAGCAAAATTCTTCCTTTAATAGACAGATCTCTGAAGCCCTGAACGTGTTTATAAACCAACAGTAGATGTTCTCATTGAGGTAACCTATTACATCTATGAGCATACAGACCAAATACAACACGGAATGAAAGTGCCTAAATTTAATTGTGTTTGTTTATGGTTTCGTCCAATTAAATTTTACCTTTTATAGTGCTTTGCACAGCAATAATTATCCATTTAAAAGCAGCTTTACTAAATGTGCACATGATGAAATTACAAGCAAAATCAGAAAGGGTTAGGGTGTTGAGTGTATGGTAGACAAACTGTTGTCAAACATATACATTTGAAGTGGACCATCATCAACTTTCATCAAATTTGTCCTATAGCTAGGGCCAGACGGAATCTGAGGACATTTTTTGCTATTTCTGCGGAGTATTTAGTTAAAAATCTGCGGGATGTTTTTGGGAGTATCATAACTAAAACCTTAATATATGAAACAAAAGGTAATACATTTTTAACTGTTATTTGATGTTTACAATGTGAATCCAATTAGATCCACTTTATTTGGTAAACAAAGCAAGTCTCTCGTATAAAATCTCTACTAAAAGACAGAAAATAGTACTTTACAAACTGTATTGTAAATAAATCACATGAATATTTTCATATTAGTCAATAATATTACTGAAATTAATTAAAAAACTGAATAAATATAAATTTACACACATTTACACAAGTAAATAAACAGAATCAATGATGGGTGAAAAATCTGCGGAAATCTGCGCAGATTCCATGTGGGCATACCTATAACTAATTTGTGTATTGTTTAAGACTTCTGTGTACTAGTATTCAATGTTGTTGTTAATTTGGGTCATTTAATTTTAGTAACTAACATTCTTCAACTTTAGCAGTGCACAGACTACTGAACCTGCAGATTTCCTTTTCATTTACCCTCGGTAAATGCGACAGATTGTTAAAGATGGCGTTCGTTAAAGAGGAGACTGAAGATGTGAGGATTGACATCAAACACGAAGATCTTGAGGAACAAACAGGTTGGTTTTCATTCTCGTTTGATGTTTAATAAAATGTTAAGCTGTACAGAAATGTTTTTGATACATTTAGTCTTAATTGAAGCGTTGCACGTTGTATATAAAATCCAAATTTCGCAGACAGAGAAGATGCAGGCATCAAAATGCATTTTATTTTATTTCAATAGCCAGTTATCTATTAAGAAACCTAAATACTGTCATAGAAAATCTGCTCTACAGGTAAATCGAAATAGATTGCTAAATACTCCTGACACGTGAAAGCGTAAACCTTGTACAAATTGCCCACAACAAATACAGAAAGTTATCGTTTATTAGTAAACAAAGCGTATCATTTAACAAAATAATTTTATTCACTAGGAATTTCATGTAATTTGGCTCACTTGTCTGAAAATTTAATATTAATCAGATGATGTGATCATGGTTTTTGAGGATGATAGCTATGCCCTGTGCTACCAAGCTTGTTTTATCCAAGAGTTAGTTTGCAGTATTTTTTTTTCTGCATAATTCAGCTAAAAATGTCAATTTCATGTACAGTGAACCGTAATGACATGCAGGCACAAATATGAGAGAACACACCAGCGAACGTATTCGATGAGACACTCGTAGTGCATACTGTACTCCAGTGAATGTGCTCCAGAACTGTTTGCCTAGGCTGTGAATAACCGGTTACAAAGGAAAACATTCCGTTTTTGTCGCACAGAGCAGTTGATTTGCATTCAAAAGACCTCAGTGCATCGTTAGGAGCCGCTGATAGGTATTATGATTTGTTTGATTTAAGTTTTTTGTATGTGAAAGTGACGGCACCCACTGAGACGAGTGAATGCAAACACATTTAAATCGATAAATCGCATTTTATATGCTTTATTTTTTAATGGTGAACACAGAGTTGTTCTCTAGCCTATTGATCTTATTCTTCACATAGAAAGTTTTGTGTGCAGCCATCGGAAGTTTACTGGCTTGAGAATTCCAGTCTCATTCACTTCCGTTGATTTTAGATGATAAAATCATGTATATGACAGACGGCACAATCTAACTAAAACATGATGTGTGCTGTAAACTATGGGCTACATTATTTGAGCATTCATTAAGACATTGATATGATCTGTTGTGGTCCAGCTTATGTTTCCTTTTTTAATATTAAGATTTTTCTTTAAAATCTGCAATAGGATACCACTATTGACCTTAATCGTTGGTAAAATAACCAGCCTTTTAGCAAAGTTTGATATTTTCCTGCATGTTCGAAGCAGACTAAACTAAACCGTCTGAGACCAGTTTTACTTAATAAACATTCCCTCGACTAAACTCACCCCGAGGGAGATGGAGAAACTGAAAGCGTGTCTGAAAAAAATATATTTAACTGGAAAATTACCTTTTTGAAAAGATTTTCGTTTAGTATAGTTTGATGATATCTACAAAATAAACAAGGATATTTGAGGTGAAGAACAAAACAAGATCTGCTTCAGCGCATAAACTGACAAACAGGTCTGTTAAATAAAATATTAATATAAATAAAATGACAGTGAAATATTCACAGTTTCAGAGTAGCCTATATTAGGCTAAATATTTTTTCTGTTAATGACAATCCACATTGCGCCGTCAGATTCACATTTATTAATTTAATCAACTAATTTGACCACAATGAGCCAGGCTTTACAAACTATCCGCAGCACTTAAAGTATTGACCTCTGAAGAATAAACTAATTCGGAAGGATGAGAGAACAAACTTATTGTGAGAATAATTACGGAGCGGTGCTTGTCGCGCATTAATGACCAGGATGGATGCATCAATGAGACAGCGCGCAGCCTTACGGTATCTGCGGACACTTCCAAAACAGCAGCACAAAGAGAAGAAATGAGTGCGTTGAGGGATCTGTCCAATATATTATTGAATGCGATCTGCTGATCTAACAGACACAGCGCAGAATGATTTAGAAACGGCAATGAACTCCTTGTTGCAGGTCAAAATGAACCCATTTAATGCCAAACTAAATGCGTTTCTCCACTAATTATTAAACTAACAGGAACAAATAGTCTTGGAGAAAGGTTTTCGCATTGTTATGAACGCGACACGCAGTTTGAATTGTGAATGAATGATTGACAGGCGCATCGACGGGAAGCGCTGAACTGAACATCAATTGAAGCACTTGAATATTCATCTGTACTTCACATTAAACTGTAGAATAGCTTCAGAACATTTGGGATATAGTAGGTCTACATGACGACTTTCTAGTGCCTTATAATATGCTACCTTCGTGGCTTTTGATGGCTTATAAATTACACTAAGTATAGCGCACGCGGAAGATCGGATTTGGATCGGTAGCGGCTGGCCAATACCCGATCCAGCAATATACTTGGATATCTGATCCAAGTATCGAAATTGGTGCATCCCTTCAATGGGCCATCTTTGGCCCGTGAGCCCTATTTTGTGCATCTCTGTTATAGAGCAAGCTTATTATTCCTAGTCGTCTCTCCCAAAGGCAACTGAAGTTCTAAAAATAATCGCAGAAGCGAGCGTACCTCCACATTGAAGAACAAGGTCAAAATAACTGAACATAATGCACAAGGGAGTCTGATAGTGATGAGTGTGTGATTTAACTATTAAGAATGGTTTATTAGTGTTGTCATCTAGCACAATTAAAAATTCAACTTCCGAATTATGATTATTCTGATGACAAATTCGAAGTCCACTGCCCCAAGTCTATACAAAATTAACATTTATACCAACAGTAGGCCTACATATTATAATATGCAGGGATGCACCGAATTTTTGGTTGGTGAAAATTATCGTTAAATGAGAATGAGATGACTAATCAAGGTGTTCAAAACACTTTCCAACACCTCGATTATATGGATCAGCTATGCTTGATTAGGGTAAAAGCAAAACTGCAGAGCTGCGGCCCTCCAGGAACTGAGTTTGAGACCTATGGTTTAGAGCAGGGATGTCCAAACTCGGTCGTGGAGGGCCGGTGTTCTGCACAGTTTAGCTCCGTCTTCCTTTAACACACCTGTCTGAATGTTTCTGATACACCTAGCAAGAGCTTAATTAGCTGGTTCAGGTGTATTTGATTGGGATTGGAACTAAAATATGCAGGACACCGGCCCTCCAGGAACTGAGTTTGAGACCTATGGTTAAGATCAGGGATGTCCAAACTTGGTCCTTGAGGGCCGGTGTTCTGCACAGTTTAGCTCCATCTTCCTTTAACACACCTGTCTGAACGTTTCTGATACACCTAGGAAGAGCTTGATTAGCTGGTTCAG
>CAIGQQ010028935.1:0-10693 GCA_903798035.1 Danio albolineatus | reverse complement strand
ACACTGTGACACCAATAATAAAACAAACATAAAATACTAATATTAAAACAAACATAATTTATTCTAAATGATGACTTATGCAGTCGTATATTTATTAAACCCACAGCTTTCCAATAATTTAATTGCATAATAAACCTTTAACTTTGCTGAAGCATTCCTTAGCATTACCTTTTATTTTATTTTTTAATTAGCATAATCTCTTTTCATTATTCAACAGATGTAATACCTCCATTAATTGCAATATTTCTGTTTCCTAAGCTTCCCAGCAAACACAAAACGTTCCCAGGACGTTCCCGGAACGTTCCCTGAAGGTTTTCAGACCGTCCTGGGAACGTCCCCACAACAAACACCCTAACGTTCCGTGTAGGTTAGCCAGGAAAGTTTTCTTGACGTCAATAGGACGTTCCCTGCAGGTTAGCAGAACATTCCCGTGACGTCCCCTGCCGGTTTGCAGAATGTTCCCAGGATGTTCCCTGCAGGTTAGCAGAACGTTCCCGTAACATTCCCTGCTGGTTTGCGGAACGTTCCCGGAACGTCCCCTGCCGGTTTGCGGAACGTTCCCGGGACGTTAGCGCAACGTTCCCACAAGGTTCCCTAAACAGTCTCCAAATGTCTGCATTAACATGCTTACACACAAATAATCAAACCAAAGAATTTACTTTTTTTCATTGTTTATTGTTCAGAAAACACAAATATCATGAACCATAACTGGTACATTTTAAAAATAGACATTTAAAACAACAAAATACAAAACTGAATTGCAAATATTTACAGTGTAATAAATTACATAAATAATATGAAGCTAGTTCTTTGAAACAAAATAAAAATAAAATTATATATATATATATATATATATATATATATATATATATATATATATATATATATATATAACAAAAATATATTGATTTGCAAAAGTTATTCATTTAATATAATTATTTAAATATTATTCTAAGAATGCATATACATACACATGTGACATTTTAAACAAAATTGATATTCAAATATTTGAAATATAATAAATAGCTATGATTCATAATTGGTAAATTATTAAAATAATTAGCATTTGGACAAATTATAAAAATAAGACATTTTAAACAACAAAATAAATGTATGCATGTTTCAGGTGTGATTAAATAATTTTCATATAAATATTAGCCATAACTAGTAAATTACATTTAAAAATATGCATTTGCAGAACAATATATTTGTAAATAAGACATTTTAAACGACAAAGTACAAAATTAATTTGCAAATGTTTCAAATGTAGTAAATCACACTAATAGTATATTCCATGGCTAGTAAATTATTTAAATAATTTGCATTTGCAGAAAAAATACATATAAATAAAACATTTTAAACAGCAAAACTGATTAACAAATGTTTTAAATGTAATTCATTATATAAACTTTAGTTTACTAAAAGAGGGAGAGAAACCTTCTAAAAACAAAATCTAACATTGGACATTTATCTGCATTGTTTGTTTACCATGTTTAAAATGATGTGGGCCTAACTTTAAAACCACTAAAAATAGCTTGCTCAGTCACATTTTAGTGTCTTGCCTGCCTTTCACCTTCTGCATTGTTCCAAGTATTTAGCAACCTTTTTGCTTGAGTTTAATGTATGATATAATTACATTCAATAATAAAAAAAAAGTAGTCACACTTTATTTTGATGGTCGGTTTTTTGTATTTAAGTTACATTGCAACTAATTCTCATTAGATTATAAGTAGACTGTTAGGGGTAGTGTAAGTTGACATGTACTAGCAAAGTTTCTTATAGTCAGTTAAATGTCTGTTGAATGTCTGTATCAGCAGATATTAAGTAGACAGTCTACCAATACTCAAATGGACCATTGAAATAAAGTGTTACCAAAAAATACATACAAAATGGTTGATAGTAGTGAGAGAATGTGTCTAAGGATGTTACAAAGCTCAGATTTCTTGTTAGTTTTCCGTTTTAAACTGTAGGCACCAAAGATGTCATTCTGATGCAACTGTCTTCATGTTCAAGCTTCAAGGATTGCTTCACCAGGTAGTTTCACCTGTAAAAACAAATGTCAGTAATAAACACCATTTATTATTTATTTTGATAGTAGCTGAAAAAACTGTCTACTTGTTTGCATTAAAGAGTCAAAAAATCACATATTTAAAAATTAAACGATAAAGAAAGTAGAAGTGCACTGCATTTATAAGTGCACAATCAACATAAAGTGCTGAAATGTATACCTCTCATAAATCTTTCATTTAAATTAATATTTTCTATAGGATGCTTTACAATATTATATTTGTGCATATACATTAGATTAGTCAGTACTGAAGCCAAATCTGGAGCTAATCTAACAAAATAACTGACGATAACGGTCCACAAATAGCACACCCAAATTTATATGTTAGGGGAAAAAATTGGATCAAAATGTTCAATAAATATGTTTTGTTCAAAAATGCACCAAAATATTTAACTTAAATTATTATTTAACTTATTATTAATTTATTAATTATTATTTAAATTTCAAATTGGGGTGTACTCATTTATGTTAAACTCTGTAGGAAATATGTATCATTAAATATTTAACTCTGTTTCCACTCATCACCATTTATATTCTTGTGAAATCCCTGTAATGCATTAATAATTATGTCTAAAAAAAAAACACAATGTACAATATAAAGGATTTTTAAGAGTGATTTTTACCAGCACTACTGAATTATGAAACTGCATTATGTTTTGCCTGGGATCACAGATGTGAATATCCACTGAGGCTATGCATTGTTTTCTTTTTTTTTCTTTTTTGTGTTTACTTGTGATCTCAGATTTTATCTAGATATCACAAAAATGAACAAATACATTCTGATTAGTGTCTCGTTCAAGATGAAACTGATGTTTTCTCTTTTTTTAACAATGCAGAAGTTGGTGTCTTCTTAAATGTTAAATCAAACATTTATGAACTTAAGATGAACAGATTGTAAATAAATTACAAAAATGCATATTAACAAATTATTTTACAAATTATTATTTATTTATTATTAACCATTTAACAAATTATTAATGACTTTTAAATTATTGCATTATTAAAGAGTTAGTTCACTTAGTTTTATTTCTGTTATTAATTATTCACCCTCATGTTGTCCCAAACCCCAGAAACCAATTGATCCACTGAAGGTATATGGTCTGTTCTGACTGAGGATTTGTTTGGGTTCCTTTTCTGGATTTTGAATCGGGAACCTTGCTGTCTGGACGATGAGAAAGCACTCAGATTTCATCTAAAATATAATTTGTTCTGAAGATGAGCAAACGGGTTTAGAATGACACAAAGATGAGTAAATAATGGCGTAATCTACATTTTTTTGATAAACTAATCCTTTAATTAGATTTAAATATAAGTTATTTGTATATTAAATATGTTCATGAACATCAATGAAAAAAAAAGTACCTGTATGTACATCAAAAGAATGCAGCAACCTCTGCCCGGATGGATGTTTGTTTATCTGCAGAGGAAAGAAGAAGAGATTAATGAATATGATTTAAATATTGTACATAACCCATATGTTTGGGTCTGGAGGAGGTCAATCCGACCCCAGGGCTGTGCGCTGATTGTGGAAATGACAAATTGACCCAAAACAAATGATCATGACTGACTACAATTAACAAAGAAAAATTCAGAAATGTGCTTCAGCTGGCTTACCAAAAGCCAGAAAAAAAAATGCTGTTTTAAAAAAAGTTAATAATCCAACAGTGATTACTGGCTAATCAATATTGAAGGGTTTCTCAAACTTGAAAGCTCATGCTATGCTACGTTGCAGGACTTCGCTGTAACACACACTACTGTACCTGGCAGATTGTTGTAATACTAGAGATCTTGATCAGCAGCTCTGCTTAACTGGGGCCGGATGAAGATCAGTACTGAAAAGTGAAAAAAGAAACATATTATTTGTTGTGTATTCCTAAAAATTTAAGATTGTGTAATGATATCTAAAAATGCACAAGATGATAAGAAGGGTAATGCATTTAGAGACTTTTCAATTCAATTAAAAACCAGATTTTAACATTTATTTTCATTATTTCATTAACAAACATAATTATGACATTACTTAGTTGGTATTACAGGATAGAATATATAATTTGTACATTATAAATCATTATGTCTATGAAGGTTTCTTATAAATCACATATTTGTGTGTGTCTGTGTGTGTAAAACCTATACATACAAGGCCAATGAGTCTCTCTTCTTCCAGCTTGTCACAAAAGCTTGTTATACTTGCTGTAGACTTTGCCTACAAAAAGAGATGACGTTAATTACATCCTAATATTATCTGTTCAGCCTTTGTGAAAAGCATATTTCTGAATATCTGTGCGAAGTTGGTAAATGTTAGTGCATTTATTGATAAAGATAACGTTATTGTGCTCACTCTATTGCCATTCTACAATATATCAGCTCATATGGCCACCTCGAAGGTTTGGTTGCAGAGCAGTTCAACAATAAATCAAACTAACACCATTATGACCGTAAAATGACTGAAGTTAATAGATTTGTATGGTTTAAGAAGATAATATAGCCTCAGAAAACGGACTCTGCACGGCTGACGTAACGAGTTGACCGCTATAAATTAACCGTTTGCTTTTTAATAGCAGGTACCGTATAATTTGATTAACGGTCTCATAACCTTTACATTCGGTATAATAATTTAGGTTTAATGAACAAATTCACAGGGATTTTGACAAAGTCTTAAAAAATTAGCGAAATCAAAAGACAATTGATAAACCTACCTGATTAGCGCAGCTGGCCGGGACGTCATGTGGCGTATGAGTGACAGGTCTTGCGTGCAGAGTTCCAGCCGCCCGGAACTGGGGCGGCCAAGATGGCGTCTCGCTAAGCAGATGCGAATGTACCTCTCAAGGAAAAAAGACAGATAAAGGTTCAATTATGTCCATTTGGTGGATTGTGTAATGTTATTACTCAACTGCAGAGGCTGATGTGAATCCACCTTTAAAAATTTAATGGGCAAGAAGCGTACTAAAAGGAACCGGCAAACCACGTGGAATCTGGAAGGGCGCATGTCGAATGAATCATTAGACAAAAACATGGATGAATCCGATCGCCTAGACTCTTCGCTGGTTGCACATGATTACGATAGGAACTTTAACGATCCTTTGTTTGCAACTCCCAGCAAAAGTCCACCGGGGAAGAAGAAAAAAGAGAGTGATGATGTATCACTTGCTGAGATCTTCAACGCCATCCAGTCCCTGAATTCAAAGCAAGATTCGGTTATTCAAAAGATCACTCAGATTGAGAGCTCTATTGAAATCACCACGGCTGCGGTGAACTCTTTATCTGACACTGTTAACCGACTTTTGTCAGATGTCGCCTCCCACGGCGAAAGGATCGGTAAGGCCGAGTCATCCATACATCACATACAACAGGAAAATACCTCTCTCAAGCTAAGAGTTGATGATCTGGAAAGATATAGTCGTAGATGGTGTCTGAAATTACTCGGGGTGAAAGAACGCGAGGATGAAAATATTAGAACGACGACTATCGGTCATCTGGCGAGGGTGGTCCCGCGGATCAAGGACAAATTGGAGGATGCTGTGGATGTGGTTCACCGTGTAGGTAAACAACGATCGGATGGTTCATCGCGTCACATCATTATACGGTTCGCAACAAGGCGACACCGTGACATACTTTGGATGGAAGCCAAAAGCTCAATATACCTCAGAGAGAATGGCCTACACATCAAAGAATTTCTCTCCAAATCGGACATTGAAAGTCGGAATAAACTCTGGCCTCTTGTCCAGGCGGCCCGAAAGGAAGGGAAGAAAGCCGGCTTTAGCGGTCCCTTTGCTGTCATTAACAACAAGAGAATCGCAGCCGAGTGATCTACAGCCTACTTGAAATGACACTTCTTTCTAAATGCACTGCAGGTTCGAATGTTTAAGTTTATATACGTGCCAGGTTTAAAATGTTGCCATTATTACAAGGGCTAATCGACCCATTTGATGTTCAGTTAATTTTTGTACTAAGCAAGTATAGCAGTTCCTAGCTAAGTCGTTAACGTATTTTCACTTTCTTAGATTTCCTGTAGCGATCTAGTTATTATTTTATTTGTGTTGTTTATTTACTTATTGCATAACTTATGGACAAATTTAATTCTTTAAAAGTTATCTCTTTAAATGTGCGGGGCTTAAGAGACATTACCAAACGAAAAGGTATATTTCTGTTTTGTAAACGTTATAATGCTGATTTTATTTTTTTACAAGAGACTCATACTTCAGACGATGACACGAAATTTTGGAAAGCCCAATGGGGTGATAGGATATTCTTCAGTCATGGGTCAAATAAATCTGCTGGGGTTCTTGTTTTGATTCATAAGTTTAAAGGAGAAATTATTCATTCTAAATCTTCTACTGATGGTAGATGGGTTATACTAACTGTCAAGTCAGAAAATACCATATTCATCATCTGCAATATTTATGGATTTAATTGTCACACCGCGAATAGTTCGTTTTTTATTAATATTTCTGGTATATTAGAGAATATGCTTAAAGCAACTCCAAATGCCAAGTTAATAATTGCTGGTGATTTTAATGAAGTTCCTGATAATGTCATGGATAGATTTCCACAGAAAACACATCACTTTCAAAAGGGTAATATCATCGATATATTATGTAGAAACCTATGTTTAGTTGACTCATGGCGTTATTTCAATAGCAATGTACAGGAGTATACATGGAGTAACGCTTCAAAAACCTTGAAATCAAGAATTGATTTATTTCTCATTTCATCTGATTTATTACAATATATTCAGGAAATCTCCCATCACTATGTCCCTTTTACAGATCACCTGATGATTAATATGTCTCTACAGACAGCTCGTAACATTAATAGCCTTCGTGGCTACTGGAAATTTAACAATACTCTTTTAGAAGATGATATTTTTATAAGGAATATCGAGGCCCTTGCCACTGATATATTTAATTCAGAGATGGTAAGTTTTATCTCTAAATGGGAACTATTTAAATTTAAATCCAGACATTTAGCTATCAAAAGAAGTAAGGAAATAAAAAAGGTCAAAGACCGTATGGAATCAGAATTGTTGGACAAAATAGATAATCTTTGGAAAGAGCAGGCTCTTTCTCCGACTCAGGAAAGTGAACTCCTTTCTTTACAAATAAAGCTTGATGAACTATATACTAATAAGGTGAATGGGGCTTTTGTACGCTCAAGAGCTAAATGGATAGAAAAAGGTGAGAGAAATACAGCTTATTTTTTTGCCCTTGAAAAAAGGAATTTTAAAAGAAAATCTTTATGTGCATTGCGCATTAATAATATATTATGTGAAGACCCTAAAGTAATTTCAGACTATGTTAGCTCTTTTTATGAAAAACTGTATCAATCAGATCTGAATTTGGAGGTAGGTAACTCATTTACTAGCAATATACAAAATTACATTCCTGTAATAAATAATGACTTTAAAAAAATATGCGATTCTGATCTTAAGAAAACTGAGTTGCAGTTAGCTCTCCGACATCTAAAAAAAGGCAAAAGTCCAGGGCCTGATGGACTTTCATGTGAATTTTACCAACAATTCTGGTATATTTTAGAAGAGCCAATTTTATTAATGTTTAATGAATGTATTAAAAAAAAGGAATTAACCACAACTATGAAGCAAGGCTTAATCTCCCTAATCCCTAAACCAGATAAGGATTCTTTAGAGATTGATAATTGGAGACCCATTACGCTGTTGAATATAGACTACAAATTAATTGCATTGGTATATGCCAAAAGATTAAAATCAGGGCTAGACCAAATTATACATGAATCTCAAACGGGCTTTATGAAAAACAGACATATCAGTAATAATATTCGTTTTATGTTTGATCTCCTTGACTATTCGGACCAAATTGACTCAGAGGCTCTTATATTGTTTTTAGATTTCTGTAAAGCCTTCGATACAATTGAACATAGCTTTCTTCTTCATTCACTGAAAGTATTTGGGTTTGGTAACAATTTCATTGACATTATAGAAATGTTTTATAAAAATATTAATAGTTCTATCATTTTAAATAAAGGAACTTCTAAAAGATTTGAAATTTGTCGTGGTATACGCCAAGGCTGTCCAATATCACCTTTTTTGTTCCTATTGGTTGCTGAGCTACTTTCTATTCAAATTCGAAATAATCAAAATATTAAGGGGTTAAAGATTTTTGATAGAGAAATTAAACTTTCACAATTGGCAGATGATACTGCATTGTTTCTGAAAGATAAAAATCAAATTAAAACAGCCCTGGAATGTATTTCCAAATTCACAAAATCATCTGGCCTAAAATTAAATCTTCACAAATGCGAAATCTTATTTATACATAATTCCACAGACGTATCTATTGAAAATATTCCTGTTAAAGACTCTGTGAAATATCTTGGAATCTTTATTTCTAAAAATAAAACTGCTTGTGAACAATTAAATTTTGTGTCAAAAATTCAAAAAACTAAGTGTATTTTAAATAACTGGCTGCAAAGAGATCTTACAATTTTTGGAAGAGTTCTACTATCCAAAGCTGAAGGCCTATCTAGAATTGTTTATCCTGCTCTTTCTATGCATGTTAGTGATGAAATTTCCAAAAATATTAACAAATCCTTCTTAGATTTTATATGGAAAAATAAACCTTACAAATTAAAAAAGGATGTTATATCAGGTAAAAAAGTAGAAGGTGGCTTAGAGATGATAGATTTTTTTGATATTAACAATACTTTTAAACTTAATTGGTTAAGAAACTGTTTAAAATATAGAAACTCAATGTGGTTCTTTATCCCTCAATATATCTTTCAAAAACTTGGAGGGCTATCTTTTCTCTTGAGATGCAATTATCTTCCTGGAAAATTACCTCTTAAATTGTCCAAATTTCACCAGGAAGTATTATTAGCTTGGAAAATTTGTTTTCAGCATAACTTTTCTCCACATAAAGTCTTATTATGGAATAATTATCTCATTACCTCTAGAAACAAATCTTTATTTTTACATAAATGGTTTCAAAGAAACATATATTTTGTTACAGATTTGTTCTATGAGAATGGAAATATACTCTCTTATGAAGATTTTATGAGGATACATAACTTCCCAATTCCTTTTAAAGAATTTCAACAAGTGATTAAGGCTATTCCAGCTGGTTTAATACAACTAATTAATAATCACCTTTCTTACGGATGCGTTAAAAAGATACTCCCAGATTTAAAAATTGACGGTTGTGACATACTTTCTCCATCATTTAATAATAAAAAAATTAGACGGTTATTTCAATCTAAACACAAAATATCCCCTAGAGGAAAATTTTTTTGGAATGGAAAAATTATTGATATTAATTGGAAAAATACTTGGTCAGTCCCCTTTAAATTTTGCATTCTAAATAAGGTTAAAGAAGTGCACTTTAAAATACTCCACAAAATTTATCCTTGCAAAGTAACTTTATCTAAATTCATGGATATTGATAATACCTGCACATTTTGTAATAAATATGAGGAAGACTTACCTCATCTTTTCTATGACTGTGATGTCTCTCTTAAATTCTGGAATGATGTTAGTGTCGAGTTATTTGGGTAAAGAAATGTTAATTATAGGCTCTCTTTAAAAGATGTCATCTGCACTTTTTCACACCCCAAAAAAACAATTGAGTATGTTGTTAATTTCTACATCTTACAAGGTAAATATTTTATTCATAAACAGAAATTTGTGAATTGTGTACCAAAATGCAATATATTTTTATTACAAATGGAAACTCTGAAAAAGTCTCTAATACAAATCAGAAACAAAAAGAATGATTTGATGTTAGATTTCATGGAGCAATTTTTTTCTGGTGCTGATCTCCCGCTGTAGTCTGATTGTGCCCTAAGTTAGTTTCTTTACTTTTTTATTTTTTATTTTTTATTTATTAATTTTTTTTTTTAATATTATCATTATTACTTTTTTTAATAACACTTTGCAATATTATTTTTTTTCTTTCCCTACATGTTATAAGTCTGTTTAATTATTATGTATGACTGTGATTCTGTTTTTATGTAATGTTAATGGATATAATCTATATCTAATTGTGTATTATTACTTTATGTAATGGTTCAAGTTTACAATAAAAAAAAAAAAAAAAAAAAAAAAAAAAAAAAAGTTCCAGCCGCCCGTCATTGGTTTGAATTAATCACGTGGTACAGTCGACGTCGACGACGCATATAAATTATTATATCTAAATTACATTACTAAATAGTTTTAAATAAAATAATCAAATTATATTACAGATCCAAAGTCCAGAAACAAAAAATAATTAAATAAATAAATAATAATTATATAAAAACACACGTGTGTGTGTTTGTGTGTGTTACTATGACAACAAAACCAACAGAAAACGATCTGGGAAGGTTCTCTCTAGGTTATGAAAATAAAACATACAAATAACCTATATGGAACGTTCTGGGAGGGTTCTATTTTGGTTATTAAATAAAATATGAAAATAACATACAGGGAACGTTCTGGGAAGGTTCTCTTTTGGTTATAAAATAAAACATGAAACTAACCTACACAGAACATTCTGAGAAGGTTCTCTCTATGTTACGAAAATAAAACCAACAAATAACCTACAGGGAACGTTCTGAGAAGGTTCTCTCCAGGTTATGAAAATAAAACCAACAAATAACCTACAGGGAACGTTCTGA
>CAIGQQ010028931.1:28591-44199 GCA_903798035.1 Danio albolineatus | reverse complement strand
ACAGGAAACTGAGGCTACAATTCACACAGGCTCACCAACACTGGACAGTAGAAGATTGGAGAAACGTCGCCTGGTCTGATGAGGCTCCATTTCTGCTGCCACATTCGGATGCTCGGGGCAGAATTTGGCCTCAACAGCATGAAAGCATGGATCATCCTGCCTTGTATCAGCGGTTCAGGCTGCTGGTGGTGGTGTAATGGTGTGGGGATAACATCGTGATTGAGCATCATGACCTGAGTATTGCTGCTGACCATGTCCATCCCTTTATGACCACAGTGTCCCCATCTTCTGATGGCAGCAGGATAACGCTCCATGTCATAAAGCGTGAATCATCTCAGACTGGTTTCTTGAACATGACAATGAGTTCACTGTACTCAAATGGCCTCCACAGTCACCAGACCTCAATCCAATAGAGCGCCTTTGGGATGTGATGGAACGGGAGATTTACATCATGGATGTGCAGGATCTGCAGCAACTGCGTGATGCCATCATGTCAATATAGAGCAAAGTCTCTGGGGAAGATTTCCAGTACCTTGTTGAATCTACACCACGAAGGATTAAAGCAGTTCTGAAGGCAAAAGGAGGTCCGACTCGCTACTAGTAAGGTGTACCTAATAAAGTGGCCGATATATATTATTCAGTAATTCACTCTGACCAGATTAATCAGATCATTTGAATCAGTGAACGAACAATTCACATGAACAACTGAAAGTATTGCAACTAAAAACTTAATATATGAAATAAATAAATACCAATTTTTTTACTTTTTTATTTAATGTTTTCAATGCAAATACAATTAGATCCACTTATTTGGTAAACAAAGCAAGTCTCTCATATAACAGATCTACTAAAAGACAAAACAAAATACTACTTCACAAACTGTATTGTAAATAAATCATGATTATATAACTACACACATTTACACAAGTAAATAAATAGACTCAATGATGGGCTAAAATCATCAAAAATCTGCAAAAATGTAGACAATTCCAGGTGAACTATCAATTTAACATTTAAAACTATTTAATGCTTTCTCTATAATAATTAAAAGCCTCAAGGCTCAGATGAGGAATAGAGACAGAGGGAGGGTTTGGTCAGATGAGGTAAGTTGGTTTGGAAGACAAAGAAATAAAAGCCACAAGTTATTTAGCCAGAAAACAAAAGCGTCTGAGTGAAGAAGAGGCCTGCCGAGATGCGATTAAAAGTCTATTGATCTGGCCCTGCGATTGCTTTCTCCTGCATTATATGAAGCCATTTTTGATTCAGCCGCAGTGAAGAGATGGAGACAGTAAAGCAGTCAGTAATGTTAGCGTAAACCTCAGATACTGTTGGTTGGTTCCTGTTGGTTGTGCACATTTTTAACTAACTAAGTTTGTGGACGCCATTATAAGGACACAGATCGCTCTGCCTATTCCTGCCTATTCCTTAGTCCTGCGGAAACAGTGATTGACAGGTGGTCATCTGTGTGTAACTTATTTTTATTTATTTACGATTTCGTTATTGGTAAAACAAAGACAATGAGGGTCAGGCAGTTGAAACGGTAGACTACAAATAATAAATTCTTAATGAATTAATAATTATTCATAAAAAAATAATTCATAAATAATTAATTCTATGACGACGATGCTATTGTCCATCGCGATGTTTCACATTAATAAATAATAATATTTATTATAAATAATAATACCATTTATTCATTCATTCATTTTATTGTTGGCTTAGTCCCTTTATTAATCTAGGGTCGCCACAGCGGAATGAACCGCCAACTTATCCAGTGTTCCAGTGTTAAATATAAAGTGTAATTTTTTTTTTTTTGATGTTGTTCAGTGTTAAAACCGGAGTACATTTTAATCCATGAGTGTGAAAGAGCGTATATTTAAGTTTTTTTTTCACTGTTAATCTTTTAACCTAATATGCAGTGTTTCCCACTAGTGATGGGAAGTGCATTTTTTTTTACTCGAACCGGTTCTTTCGATGTTCAAACCAGTATGTTTTATGAGTCTTGATGATAAAATAAATTATAAGATATAATAAATGAATTCTCATCAGAAGCAGTGTACTATATGCACTCATTAGCTTATATACACGTGCATAATCCATTAACGAATAAAAAGATTGATAAACATTTAATAAATCAAACTATTTTCAACATATTTTATACGCCAATTGATAGTATAGGTAAAAAGGTAATATATTAACACTTTGAAGGGTAACACACACTCCAGTTTGATGTAAGAATAAACTCTTACTGTGTTAAAATGAACTCTGTGAGTATTGAACAAATTTGACACTTTAGAAAGTGTTATTTTAACTCCAGAATGGAGGGAGTCATATGTACACCCAAGGAGTGTTAAGTTAAACTCAAATTGAGTTAAATGTACTCTATTTTTTTTTTGCTGTGTAAAAGTATGTGAGAAAGGTACTTACATGCTGTATATGAACAGTGTTTTTAAACTAAATATATATTTTATTTGGTTTGCAAGTGTACTTGCTGATTTATTTCAAGGAATGCATTGCAATATATTTCAAGAGTAATAAATTAAATGAATTAAAACCACATTATTTCATTTACCAGAAACAAATATATAACAATGCACTGAATTTTTGTATGCCACCCCAAATGTGTCTCTTCTGGCCAACCCTAACGCCCCATTCACCCAAGGCTTCAGCGTCAACGCTTGACAGAGGGCGTGTCTGAAGTTGGGGCAGACGCGATCGCCATAGCAGCGTCAGCCAATGAAATTAGACAACAATCGGCTATTGTCTGGGCTGGTCTATTTGCATACAGCGATGTGATTGGCTGACGCTTCCGTCGGCGCTTGAAAAGCTGAGAAAGTCCCAACTTCTGCAGCAAGCAACGCCACTGAAGCGGCGCCGACGGATCCACAATGCAGTTCAGCAATGCCTGACGTCACCTATTCAAAGTGAATGGGAAGCGTTGACGCTGACAGAACAGCTGTTAGAACATTATCTGGGGGCGGTACTGACATCAGCACTGCCATTAATTGAAATGTAATGTTCACAGGGTTTCCATCACCCCGTGTTAATGTGTATTTGGAAGCGTTGCATTATAAACGAAAGATAGATAATAAAAATCCCTGAATTAAAAAAAAAAAAGTTTTTTATGGTAACTTGAAGTGGTTTTAGAAATGCAAATAATGAGGGATGGAAACACATTTGCGGAATAAACTCTGACATATAGCGAACTTTACACATGTAAATCCATTAAGCTTGTCTTGTTTACAGCTGGTTACTAGGTTACCAATACTACAGTCAGCTGCTCTAATGCGGAGTTCACACCAAAGGTAAACATTCACATGGCATCACTCACTCTAAATTACTCATATGCAGGGCCAGACGGAATCTGCGGACATTTTTTGCTATTTCTGCGGAGTATTTTATTAAAAATCTGCGGATTTATGCGGAATGATTTTGGGAGTATCATAACAAAAAACTTAATATATTAAATAAAAAGTAATACCTTTTTTAACTTTTATTTAATGTTTACAATGCGAATCCAATTAGATCCACTTTATTTGGTAAACAAAGTAAGTCTCTCACATAAAATCTCTACTAAAAGACAGAAAATAGTACTTTACAAACTGTATTGTAAAAAAAATAATATGAATATTTTCATATTAGTCAATATTATTACTGAAATTAATTTGAAAACTAAAATAAATATACATTTACACACATTTACACCAGTAAATGAACAGAATCAATGATGGGCTAAAAAAAAAATCTGCGTAAATCTGCGGAATTCTGCGCGGAAATCTGCGGAATTCTGCGCGCGCAGATTCCGTGTGGCCCTACTCATATGTGCTTAATTATTTCAATATGGGATGGTAAACAATATAGGCACCAAGTTGTAAGTGAATTAATGAGTGAATGTAAAACCAACTTTACCTCAATCAGGCGCTCAGGTGATGGGTGCCCAGTTTGATGACCAGCTAGTGAGGGTCGCTGACAGGGATTCTCGGAGGGACGATAAAAGACGGTCCAGAGAGCCTGACAATCTCCTCAGGTGAGAGGCTGTTTCATATTTACTTTCAGATTCTCATACAGCAACGTTGCGGTCGTCGTGGACATGTCAGGCGAATTTCCCGCTCGAAAGACGCGACGGAGCTGAATTCCTCATTTCGCGGCAAACGCGTTGCACTTTCTGCGTCAATTCGCGACGCCCGTATCAAGCGTTTGTTGACTTTGTAACGTCGCGCGAATACTTCCGTATTTGGCGTGAATAACAACTTTATGGAAACACACCTAATTCACATTTGTAATCCATGTGTATATATATTCTGATTTCTTTTATCTTTGCCATGATGACGGCACATAATATTTGACTATATTCTTCAAGATACTAGTATTCAGCTTAAAGTGACATTTAAAGGCTTGACTACCCTAATTAAGCAAGTTAGCATACATAGCTAAGTCATTATAACAATGTTTTGTCCTGTGGTAGATAAAAGAAAATATTGCTTATGGAATAAATATTGCTTATTGCTAAGGCTAATAATATTGATCTTAAAATGTTTTTTAAAAGTTATAAACCTTTTTATATCCTAGCCGAAATCCAGAAGAAAAAAAAAAAATATTATCAGGAATACTGTTTACACTCTAAAAAACACAGTGTTAAAAGCTACCCAAATTGGGTTGTTTTTAACCCTATTGCTGGGTAAATATAGGACAGAACACATCAGGGTAAAATGGGTTGTTTTTTCTACCCAACAATTGGTTATTTTTACTTAAATAACAGGTTAGTTTTACTTAATTAATGGGTTATATTTCCAGATGTAATTTTTAGCTTTCTTTTAAAATCATTAACCACATAAAAAAACAAACAAACAGGTCAATATTGTATTAGCTTTATTAATTTTTTATTCCATTACATTTGTTCAGCACATCACACTTTGTAAAGACACTTTACCTCAGAGATCGTACACAACTACAAACAAATTGTGAACTGCATTCAAAATAAGTCGTTCCATATTTATGGGTTGCTCGTAAACATTTATAATAATAATATATTTATGTGGCATCGCAGTCAGCCCCTGCTGGGAGTTGATTTGACCCAAGGAGCTGGGTTGATGTGCCTGTGTGGTGCTAGGGTTGCATTGATTCAAGTCTTAGAAATTATTACCCAGAAAATACCAAGTTTGGGTTACATAGCATAACCCAAAAACTACCCAAGACTCTGAAAATAACCCCCAAAAATGACCCAAATGCCTCAACCCAACATTTGGGTAGAAAAAATAACCCCGGGTTTTTTTAGTGTGTAATATCTTGCTCCCTTAAACATCATGTGGGTATTTTTTTGTGCAATAATTTGACTTCAGCTGTAGGCTTATGACTTTTAAGAGCTCCCCTTCATGTTAGGATGGAATTATCCTTCTCATATGGGATGAAATTAGTATCAATATTATTCTCATATCAATATGATCGTTATACAAGAAACCTTTTACATGTTAGGATGGTGGTCTCTCACTCAAACACCATCATACCAAGCAGGCACACAACGTCATAAGATGCTAATATTAGGTTAGTTTTAGTTCGCCAGTGTCTACGGACAATGTTATTTGACATCCAATATCGACATAAAATGATGTTGATGTTTTATTGATTGTAAGTTCTGTTGGGGCGCCATGGTGGCGTAGTGAGTAGCACGTTCGCCTCACAGCAAGAAGGTCGCTGGTTCGAGCCTCGGCTGGGTCAGTTGGCATTTCTGTGTGGAGTTTGCATGTTCTCCCCGTGTTGGTGTGGGTTTCCTCCGGGTGCTCCGGTTTCCCCCACAGTCCAAAGACATGTGGTATAGGTGAATTGGGTAGGCTAAATTGTCCGTAGTGAATGTGTGTGAATGAGTGTGTATGGATGTTTCCCAGAGATGGGTTGCAGCTGGAAGGGCATCCGATATGTAAAAAACATGCTGGATAAGTTGGCGGTTCATTCCGCTGTGGCGACCCCGGATTAATAAAGGGACTAAGCTGACAAGAAAATGAATGAAGTTCTGTTGGAAAGTGACCAACATCTTAAACCAACGTCATATTGATGTCAACTACTGACATTAATTTGTCAGGTATGGCAACCAAAATCAAATGTCTGATAGACATCATAGTAGTAACGTCCACATTACCTCAAGCTGTAACATTATTAGATGTTCATATTTGGTTGTTTTTAGGTTTGGAAAGTAACCAAAATGCAACATCTGTCCAACGTTGGACTTTTCAGACTTCAACCAGATTTTCATTTCTTTTTTTTTTCTTTTTTTGTCATGGAATTTTTATTCTTGCAAATAGCATTTTACATTTTATAACAATCCACAAAACAATCCCCAAATAAAACAAACAACATCTGAAAATAAATAAATAAATAAAATAAACAAAATAATAATAAATAAAATAAATACAAATACAGAGAAAAAATTAGAACAAACCATATACATACGTACACATAAACCTTCACTCAATCCACATCTAAGGTTTTTAAGTGATTAAAGAATGCAATAAATTGTTGCCATTTTTCAAAAGCCTGTTTTCCCCTACCTGTGATATTGTATTTAATTTTCTCAAGTTTTAAAAAGAAGACTAAATCTTTAAGCCACAATGAAATAGAAGGGGGTTGTGGGGAGGTCCAAGACAACAGTATTCTGCACCTAGCGAGAAGAGATGTAAAAGCCACAATGTCAGCGTGTTTCCGGTTTAAAGGTTGACACTGAGAGGGAACACCAAAGATCACGATTAAAGGGCACCTTTGGTGAAAAATCTACTTTTTAAGCTGTTTGGACAGACATATGTGTAGGTATAGTGTATAGACAGTCATATTGGGCTGATATAAACACACCCAGTCCTTTTTATTTCAATTTAACAACATAAAAACGGTGGACCAATTGGAGCAGTTTTGAGACCGACTGCAACTTTAGGTAGGAGTGCGGTCCCTCCGCCCACCGAATTGATTGACAGGCTCGCATTATCATATCCTCAGTTTGTTAATTCACGTCCGCCATTTTCTTAGTGTGAGTCGAAGCGATGCCACCAAAGGAACACCCTTGTGCTGTTTTTGGATGCAAGGCTCAACACAAGAGCCTTCATCGTCTTCCTGGAAATGAGCAACAGAGGCTTAAGTGGCTGTCTTTAACAATCAGGTGCCTGAAAACGTACCTAAACTGTCGTATGTTTGCGCTAACCATTTTAGCGCAGACTGCTTTGAGAATGCGGGACAATTCCACTCGGGATTCGCCAATAAATAGTTTTTGAAAAATGGATCAGTTCCAACAATCCACAATCCTTTCTGCATATAAATCACACCAATGCAGTGTTTATCTTAGTGGATATCTTTATGTCTTGTCTGTATTTGTTTGTAGAACTCTGATATGGTGAACTTTATCAAACGCATTATGGATGATGCATGCATCGGTACATAGCGGCTGTAAAACTGGACTAAGTCATAAATGATTTTGTAACTCTGACACATTCTGGCTCATTGGGATTATTGATTCCTCAACAGTCGTCTCTGCTTGTTCTGTGTCCGAGTCCGGGTCGTACACGTACGGCTGAATGCTTCTCTCCGTCTGCCTGTCTGTTGCCGTACACAAAGCAGGGGCGCTCTTGGCTCCGCCCCCTTGTTAAGATTGGCTGGAAGTCGAAACTAATTTTCATGTGAAGCAACACACCCCTAAAACAGCGACCTGTGTACACGCCCCCAAAATTACACTTTTAACACATTATAATAAAACAATCTGAATTGTGTTTTGATCTGAACCTAGACTGGCACACTCAGAACAGCCATAGTAGTGATATAAAATCTTAAAAAAGGGTTCATGTATGTGCCCTTTAAAGGGCAAACAGCTAATTTGACCCCCAGCATATCAGAAACAATTTTAAAGAAATTAATCCAATAATTTTACAACTTGGGTCAAAATTCAAACCACCAGTGACGACAACAACAACAACGCCCTTCGCCGCGTCACTTCCGGTGTTTGGTACATTCCCTTTCCGTAAAGAATCTGTCATTGTAAATGTGTTTCGGGACTTGTAAAAGCGTTTTATTAATTTGTGTTCTAAAATGTAATCTTATTTTGTCCTTTGTAAAATCGTTTTTCCTCTGTAATTGTGTCTTATGAAAGGTAAAAATGTTTTCCAAAATGTAAATTTGTCTCGAGCTTCGTAAAAGTGTTTCACACTTTGTAATGTTGTTTTGCACTTCCCGGCTACCGTAACTTTGCCTCCAAGTTGCACCATGATAAAGAAGAGGCCTGTACCCAAAACACCAATTTTTGAATATTTGCCGCCCAGTAATAATACATCAGATTTTCATTTCTAAACAAACTGCAACATCCCATGACGTTGTGGTACAATGTCAACCTGACGTCATGTTGATGTCTTGCACCTGCTGGGTGGTTTAGGGTCTGTGGCATCTAAACTTCATAAACGCCCTGCTCTTCTAGGCCATACAGTGAATATCGCAGGCCGAACATTTTTTTTTTTTTTTTATCCCCAGGAAATGTAAGAATCCTTGACCTTTTTTGTAAATATTGCTGTCCTGCCGCTGTAAAGCTGTGCTTAAAATACTCCTCAGTATTGAAGTAATGCTCAATACTGACCTTTGAGGTAACGTAGGCTAAAAGTGAGAAGTGAAGAACAAAGTGCGTCTTCTGACCCTGAAGTTCAGACCGACCCTCAAACATCAGGATTGAAATTCCCTCCACATCTTCTCCTCCAGACAGACGTTGTACAGGCAGGCCGAGCACAAATTGCTTCACTTTGCTCCCCCTAAAACATTTATGACAGTGGAATCAGTCATTTAGAGGCCAAAAATTGTTTTGAACTGATTTGTGTTTTCGGTGGCACAATGAATAGAGGATTTGGCAGAGACGCTAGTTTGCATCACAACACCTGATCATTGGAGCTGAAGACAAAAGACAACTCGTCCTCAGAGGAGCACATTATGAGATATGGATTTCAATAAAGTCCTCGGTTTAAACAGGATCTATTATAGGTAAATCACATTTATAAAGGGTTTAAGCACAGTTGTGTGGCAGAAGTCCGTGAATATGACCAGATTCCAATGGTACACGGTTTTATTTTCATTGATCAGACTTGATATAAGAAACACTTTGATTGACATTCTCCCTTTGTACGTGTCATCAGAGGAGGAAAAGCCCCACTCATTAGTGACCATCTATTCCTCATTAGCATAGGAGGTTAGTCTTGTTTTTGAATCTGCCACTATGCTGACACACAGGCGTCTGTAGCTCCGCCCTCTTCAGAAAAGAGCACAATCTCATTTGAATTTAAAGCGACAGTCACCAAAACACCACAATTAGGATTGAAGCCTAAAAGGGTCAGTTTCAGAAAGTTAGAAACATTATTTGTGTGCTATTTGGAGATGATAATTCACATACACACACTTTAGGCACATCAGAGACGCATTTTACATCTCACATTTTACATGGTCGCACACCAGTAGTGCCGCTCATATAGGTTTCTATCAAGGTACACACACCAGCGCCTGCGCCTCAGGACACTGTTCATATTTCTGCCGCGCCACAGAGTGCCGTCTGAATAGTTTCATTTTAAATAATGCGAATGTTCGGGTCTGGTGTGCGATACTTCAAACTGTCATGTGCGCGCCGTGTTGCAGCGCCGAGCGGTGCATCCGGTGTGCGACCGGCTTTAGGGTGCTTTCACATCTGTGGTTCTGTTCATTTGGTCCAGACCAAGGGCATGCCAGATGATTCATTGTAGCATGTTTCTGCCGTTTTGGGTCCTTTTCACACCACACTGACTGCTGTAGTCTGAACCAGTTGAAAAGTACCAAAATGCAGTCATGTGACAGAATTCACATCACTCATTGGCCAGATGTTTTTGAACGTATTTCCTGAACTGCTTTTCGATTGGTCAGAATTAACATGTGAGAAAATGCCAAAGGAGCTCCCGCAAGTAAACAAACCGGCAGATGCTAAATGTCGCTGCTTTGGCTGATTGTATCCCTGCTCATATTACACTCTCAGAAATAAAGGTACAGGAGCGGTCACTTGGGCAGTACCTTTAAAAAGGAACACATTTGTAGCTGAAGGGTTCATACATTTGGGTACCACTGTGGACTCTTTGGGTACAAATATGTATCTTAAAAAGGTCCTGCTCCAGTGACAGCTCCTGTACCTTTATTTCTGAGAGTGTATACTATATAGTTTGTAATCGTCACTTTAGACAAACTCTACATTTGGAGAATGAAGCGCAGCAGCGGCTGGGAAACAATGTTTCAATGCAGTGCAAATGGCGAAGGCTTTAGGAGGAGGCGGGAATTAATCAACCCTATCTCACAGCGAAATCGTACGAATTCGTACGTAGTAACCAAGTGGCTAAATCGTACGAATTCGTACGAGCTGGGTCGTACGAATTCATACGATTTATTCACTGCCTTTAGATCACATGTAAATTCGTACTAATTCATTCGATTTAATCAAGTGCCGTCTCATAGGGTTATTTTTATTCTCGTTCGCAAACCATCGCAATATTCACTGCAGATGTGCCATTTCTTGGTAAGTACACTGTAACACCGCCCTTAAATGTTCTATATAAGTGCATTAGCAGTAATTTATTAATAAGAAATTAGTATTAATGTTCGCTGGACTTCATCAGTCATCTGTGCGTCTGTATTTGTTGATTTCGCTGTGAGATAGGGTTGGAATTAATGTAGCTAAACTGGTCATCTTCCGGAAATATTACCAACGATCCATCAGGTGATGTTTTTCCCTCTCCTTTTCTCTCTCTCACTCTGTTTAAAACTGTTGGTAAAGCGCTGTCAACAAATATTTTTCCACCAAACATAACATGGGACAGTGCATCCGACTACGGCAGCTGGATTTGTCCAAAAAGGCGCAGTACGTTTGCGGTTGGGTCTGTTTTAGTTCGGATCATGTTCTCACCACAAACGAACTGCTCCAGGGTTCATCTGAAAGCATACCGAGACCTTCCCTTCAAGCAGGTCTTTGTGCACTTTTTTTGGTCGGCTTTTGGTGCGCACTCTTGTGCGATTGCTGCATTCACACCTGCCCAAAAGAACTGCACCAAGAAGGAAAACCAACTCTAGTGCGATTCAACCCAACTAAATAAGGCAGGTGTGAAAGCACCCTTAGACGATTTGAAATGTTGCGATTAGATAAATCGCAAGAGGCTGCGATATGAAATATATATGTATTATTTAATTTCCCCTGCCCGGAGCAAAAGCGTGACCGCCCATCTGTGTGTGATAGTCTTACTAGCCAACTGAGTGAGCACACTCATTCTATTACAATATTTGTTTTTTAGGTTTAGTGGTTGTAAACAGTTTATTTAGGCAAATTAAGTTGAACTTTAAATTAAATTTAAATTTAGTTTGTTTGTTTAAATTCAACACATAAATAGTTTGCAGACATCTTTTTTTCAGTGTAATTTAAGTTGAACTTGTTTACAGACAACTAAAGTCTTTTCATTTGTGCTTGTGCTTTGCTCTAGAGAAAAATTTAGTTAAAGAGTTGAATTTCTGAATAATTAAAAACAAATGTGAATAAATGTTGGAGTAAGTTATCTTTACAGTTCCTTTTTAACTAACACCCACTGCATTTTAGCAATAAGAAGCTACGATACAGATCATTGAGCTGAATCATTCATTCATTTTCTTTTCTTCTGAGTCCGGGGTCACCACAGCAGAATGAACCGCCAACTTATCCAGCATATGATTTACGCAGCGGATGCCCTTCCAGCCTCAACCCAACACTGGAAAACACCCATACACACTCATTCACACAGATACATTACAGCCAATTTAGTTAATCAATTAGCCTATAGCGCATGCGTTTGGACTGTGGGAGAAACCGGAGCACCCGGAGGAAACCCACACCAACACGGGGAGAACATGCAGACTCAACACAGAAATGCCAATTGGTCTAGCCGGGGCTCGAACCAGCGACCTTCTTGCTGTGAGGTGATCATGCTACCAGTTGTGCCACCTTTGCGCTACATCTTGATCCTGAAAGTTGCTAGACTCTACATTGATTGATGCGGCGCACTCATCTTTTTACATGTTTGCTGTGAAGCATCCCACAAACACACAGTGCTGCATGCACAATGCATAACGTTGATTTATGGCATAATAAGCATCATGTGCGCGTCAACAGGGTGGAGGATTGGCTGTCCTCTCTGACTGTGCGTCTGTACGCTGGCCAGAGATTTACGAGATGATTTAAGATGAGCTGAATTTTCCATCACATTAATGCGAGTCTTGTCAGACATGGAGATACAGCTGATACGGCTTGACTGAGCAGTAATGGCAGAATGGTTTGAACAGTTCATTGGTGATAGCGCTGTCATGTTAATACACAATCATAAAGCTTCTGCAACACCATCCGCAAATACATGAATGTGGTTCCAGAGATTGTGTTCAGCTGCATACAAATCAAACATTTTTGGTTGGTCCCGCCCACTTGCAGCTTAATTTCATTCATTTTCCTTCTGCTTAGTTCTTTAGTTATGAGGGGTCGCCACAGCGGAATGAACCGCCAACTATTCCAGCATATGTTTTACACAGCAGATGCCCTTCCAGCTGCAACCCAGTACTAGGAAACACCCATACAGACTCATTCAATTCACACACACACACACATACAGTACACACGCACACACACACACACACTATGGGCAATTTAGTTCATGAATTTCTCTATAGCGCATGTGTTTGGACTGTGGGGGAAACCAGGAGGAAACCCACACCAACACGGGGAGAACATGCAAACTCCACACAAAAAACGCCAACTGACCCAGCTGGGACTCGAACCAGTGACCTTCTTGCTGTGAGGCGACAGTGCTAACCATTGAGCCAGCTTAATTTTTTTAATTATTGTTTTTTTTTGGACTATTCAAAATGAACAACATTTTACAAAAGCCAGAGGGTGAAGACAGATAAAAAAATACATTAAAACCATGTAAATAAACAAATAATGATGACAGCAAGAACTTTGGAGTAGATAAATGTGCATAATCTATGCTGAATAAAACAACACAGAGCTATTGTGATTACGTACCCCTGTATACATTTCTGGACAGTGTGAATTATATAGCCAGAGGTACGTATGGCTGCATTTCGTCTTTAAAATTAACGCTTCGGCGCAGTATGATTCCACCGAGGGCTTCTGTTTCTTTTAGCGCTACAAGCTGACTGCTTACCTTTGTATGGACGGCTTTTCTGGTGTTACCAGCCTGTCCTGTGGCTCACTGTGTACGTCAGTGGACTTGAGAGGAAGAGCGGAGTTGACTGCGACGAGCGGGTTTGAGTCTGGCGAAGAATAGCTCCAGAAAGCAGGTAAAACAAAAGTCAAAAAATTAATAAATATGTTAATAACAGGGTGAGAATGTGGTAAAAATCAGGCAGACATGAGGGCTTTTCTTTTTCTGGATTGCTTTTGAAAACACTATCGGTTGGGTTTAGTGAAGGGGGTGGACAGGCGATCGGTAAGTCATTCAGTCAGATGATAGCGGCCTCTGGTGGATTTACTGGAGAACAGCAAGCGCGAATGGCACTCATGAGTGATACTTAAGATCTGAAAAAGCATACACAGCGCCCTCTGGTGGATTCACGAAAACAAAAATGGAAAAAAAACGAAAATAAATAAAAAATGTTCCATCTGGGATGTATTCGGCGCTCTCCAGTAATATATACAGGAGTGCATATCAATAACGAGCTTGGGTTGGAAAAAACATTTAACAAATAAATTCCAGTATGTGCATTAAGAAAAAGATATGCGATGTCACCTGTAGGTTTCTGAAGAGCGCAAATTGAGTGGCCAAATTTTTAAAGACAGATGTGATGGCCGAATCAATAAATTAATAATAATAATAATAATAATAATAATAGGGCGATGCGGTGGCGCAGTGGGAAGCGCTCTATCACAGCTCTGCAGGTGAGAGTGGTTGAGCTCAAGTGCGTCAAATGTGAAGCGTCTTGAAGTGGACGGGGCATGTCAGATACTAGAGAGCATCTGATTGGTCAGAAGATGTGATGAGAGACTGAAGTATGAGGTGACGTGAATAAAACTGTTGATGTATTTAGGCCGAAGTGACAAACTGCAAGCGTTACATGTTTATATCAGCTTTATATCTTCTAAACATGGATTTCGTCATGTTTTGGTGCGCAGTAGACATCCTAAAAACTAACAATACTGATAATAACATCAAAAAAAATAATAATAATAATAATAATAATAATAATTTCATGGGACCTTTAAGTTGGTAACGACTGCATGCTGACTCAAAAGATGAGCACAGGAGAAACGGGATGATTATTTCCAAATCAAAACCAATGGACAGCACCATTATAAAGGCGCTAATAATGAAAAAACCCAGCGCTTCAGTATTGACAGCCTCCAGCCAGAGTTTCAGAGAGCATAGTGATTAAATTGTGGTTTGTTTGGGTGAACTATCCCTTCAGAGGTCCCGTGAAGTGCTTTGTAATGTGCATTTTTTCCGATGTAATCTTAACCAAGAGGGCGGGGCTTAGTGTAGCTCCTCCCCTTTTTTGTTAAAGTAGCCAATAGGGTTTTGCTTTATCACAGCTCTGCCAGTGGGAGTGGTTGAGTTCAATCGCATCAAATTAGAAGCGTCTTGAAGGGGGGCAGGGCATGTCAGATACTAGAGAGCATCTGATTGGTCAGAAGATGTAATGAGAGACTGAAGTATGAGGTGACGTGAATAAAACCGTTGATCTATTTAGGCGGAAGAGATAAACTGCAGGGTTCACATGTTTACATCAGTTTTATATCTTCTAAACATGGATTTCGTCATTACTTTGGTGCGCACTAGCTTATAGATATCCTTAAAGACTAACAATACTGATACTAATATCTAAAAATGTGCATTTTTATTCGATGTAATCTCAACGAGAGGGCGGAGCATAGTGTAGCTCTTCCCTTTTTTGTTAAAGTAGCTAATAGGGTTTTGCTTCATCACATCTCTGTCAGTGAGAATGGTTCAGCTCAAGCGCATCAAATGAGAAGTGTCTTGAAGTGGGCGGGGCATGTCAGATACTAGAGAGCATTTGATTGGTCAGAAGATGTGATGACAGACTGAAGTATGAGGTGATGAGGTACAAAAACAGCATTATTTTTGGCGGTATTAATGAAAGCCCGTGCAGTATGATCGGAAGTGGACAAAAGATTTATACGGCATGTTTTTGAACTGGATTGTGTCTCTCTTGTTTACCTGTGATCCGATCGAGCAAAGTGAAGTTTAACAAACTAATTTCGAGAGGAGCACGTGATAGGATTGACCACAGGTGATTACAATCACTAATAACTTACTAGCCTATCGGATCATTCCAAATTTAACATAAATATCCAGCCTAAACTTCCTTCCTCATCTTCGTTTTGGAACCCGTTTTGTGCGAACTCTTGAAAGGTGTCTTATTACTCTGTAAACAGAGCAGCATCAGTCATGTTAAATTCGCCGACTCCCTCTGTCACATCTGCGTAGTCATCCTAGCCTTTCTCATAGTAATTAACCAGCCCATGTAAGGTGCGCGATAGCCTTGAAAAAGCTGCGCGCTACAGCACGCAGGTGCGCAATGAGGAAAAATAA
>CAIGQQ010028925.1:0-10956 GCA_903798035.1 Danio albolineatus | reverse complement strand
AATAGAGCCTCGGCTGGGTCAGTTGGCATTTCTGTGTGGAGTTTGCATGTTCTCCCTGTGGTTGCGTGGGTTTCCTCCGGGTGCTCCGGTTTCCCCCACAAGTCCAAAGACATGTGATATAGGTGAATTGGGTTGGCTAAATTGCCCGTAGTGTATGAGTGTGAATGTGTGTGTGTATTAATGTTTGCGGCTGGAAGGGCATCCGCTGCGTAAAAATATGCTGGATAAGTTGGCGGTTGATTCCGCTGTGGTGACCCCGGATTAATAAAGGGACTAAGCTGACAAGAAAATGAATGAATAAATTGTGATAAACGATATTATTGTCATTTTAAGATCATTTTATGCCACTCATTATATAATGCCAGAATGACAATATTATCATCATAATGCAAGTACATTCTTCCAAAGAACACATCATATTTTATTCTTAAGAACATTTAATTTAATTCTAGTCATTGTAACAATTTAATAATTAGGCAATGGAATCAGAATGTGAAAAGGTATATACTAAATAAATAATAATAAATGTTATCAAAGAAAGTGCAAGGTAAAAAGTAACAGACCAGATCTATTTTCATTTGTCAGACACCCACGTGAAAATGTGCTATGTAATTTATAGTCAATGCTATAGTGTTTTTTTAACCATACTGACTCTAACACCTCAGAGAGAGAGAGTGGTTGCACAATAAGCTAAAATGTTGCTAGAATTAGTTTTTATGTAGGGGCGATATATGTTGCATCACCAAAAATGATTGAGGTCATGCCCATGTGTTGTGCTATTAGTTGATATATTGATTATTGTGATAGAACTAGTGTTCTTATCACATTAAAATGGCAAAAAGTCTTGTGAAGTGTCGAAGTAGGACTGACATTGTGTTCTAGTTCTCATATAGTCAGCGCTAAAAACACCCTACCACTAAGTATGTGTGTTCTACATAAACCTATACCATTTATACACAAAACATATAGACTTTTTGCCATTTATTGTTCTCAGACAATAGTTCTCATCATTATTTGATTATGTACAGCGGTGGTTTTAATTTATTTATCAAAAGTCTGCCAAATTCTGTGACTTTGCACATTGCACAGCTTGTTCAGTTTTTCAAACTATTTAGTAATTTCATCACAGAAGTTCTAGGGTTTATCTATGTAAGTTGCTTGAAATAAATTGCTTAAACTCAGGTCTTTTACAGGTGTTTCGCTTTAGTAAAGAAATGTCAAGATTCAGATGTGAACTGCGTTTAATGCGTTTTGAATTGGTGGAATTTTTAATGTAGTGTTGTAATTTGTACTATTATTTAATTCTATGCGTTTCATTTTGTATTGACATCTATGCTCATTCAGTACTAGACATTTCTACATGATTTCACTCGAGAACAGGATAACAGTCTAGAGTGATCACATTGTTTAACCGGACTAAAACACCAACTGCGTAGTTTATTCGGTGTGTTTGTTGGATAGATGAAATCCTGCCCTGTGGTTTCTCTTTCGAACTATAGCAAGTCATTTTTCTTTTCTAACTCGGGAGTGAGTCTGTTTATAATGCTAAAGAGCAGTGGCCTGCTGTTGTTTATAGAAATTGATGTTCTGTGTAGATCTCATCAACTGAAAGTGCTGTAAGTTAACCTCTTCTTCTCAAGTCACAGCAAAGATTCAAGGAGCTGTTTTTGAGACAGAGTTAGTTTTAAGGTGAAAGTGCACTTGTGCATATATCAGGACACAATCAAAGCAGCAGTCACATGGATGCACCACTTCACTACAGATGTGGGATGAGTCAAACAGGTTACGCTTCTGAGCGCCTCTTTGCTTTCAGTTTCCTGCACAAAAGACTGCTTGAACTTTTTTTTTTTGTCTCATGCATTGCATTTTGTATGGGGGTTGACTTGAATTGACTTATCCTGTGATCTGGTATGTTGTGTTTTACCGACAGCTGGAGCTGCTCAATTCTGGATAAACTTAAAATTGAAATATTTGCTATTATTAGTTTAAAACATTTGTAATATAAGCAGGTTAAAACAAGGCTGATTTAAAATTTTTATGTAGCAATGAAAACAGAATAAGACTCTAGTTTTCCAATAAGTGAAGTAATTAGCAAATAAAAAGAAATTGAAAATGAAAGTAAATTCTGGACACCATGCAGAGATGTTTATCAGTGCTGTTGCAGTGCTCACAAATGCAGACTGTTAATGCTTTTTGACTACATCTCATATTGATAATGTCACTATAATATGAAAAGAGCTTAAAATCTTCAGTGGTTTCACTCCAACGGCTGTATTTGTGGTGCACGATTTAAGGGTGCTTTCACACTTGGTTCAATTGCCTGTACCGTACCCAAGTTCGATGGTCTCCCCTTGCCACCTGCTTGGTTGGTTTGTGTTCACACTGTCTGTTTTCCTTCTGAACCCCGGTACGCTTGCGTCATCAAGCCGATGTTTTGTGTACGTCTTTTGCCAGGCGACGGACACAAAAGCAAAGTGCCAAAAGGGAGAGACGTCCGCACATCGCGGTTGTTTCGCTTTAACTGAACCTTTTGGTTTAGAACATACAGAAAGCGACTCGCGTCTATCTGCCGCAAACATATTACACACGTTTAGAACATCACGCGATGTCCAAGCTGTTCTGGAGGAGACAAGCATTATCACTGTGTTTGCTCTGTCTCAGTCGCGCTTGTCAGCGCGTGATACTCAGACAGACACACACACACACACACACACACACACGAATGAACGTTATAAAAACTATAGTTTGCTGTACTGTTGACGGTTCACTTCTGGCTTTTGGTATGATTGCATTCATACAACAAGTGAACCGTACCAGAGTTCACATGAACCGTACCCCAGATCACCTCTTTCAGGCGGACTCGGGTACGGTTCACGGGTGCGCAACCGAGTTCAGAAGACGTGTTCACACTAGCTAAACGTACCGTACTATGACGTCAAACGAACCCGGGTGCGGACCAAAAGTGCTAGTGTGAAAGCACCCTAAATGGAGGTATACACAAAAAAATAACTCATTGGATGAACTCAATTTAATTGAGGGCAGCTTTTCCATCCAATAAATTTGTTTAGCACCAACTAAAAATATATATATTTACACAATTAAATGCAATTGAGTTGGTCCAACATGATTATATCAAATAAAAGTTTAAATACATTTGTATTTTTATTTAACTTAAACTCAAAGGTCTGATAATACCATGTATGTCTATTATGTGTCGAAGTTATCCTAAATGAAGCCATTTTTATGCATATTTCATGAGTTACATATACAGTTGATTGACACTGATCTCAGAGCTCATTTTAGGACAGTTATTGCTCAATGAGCAAAGCAACAAACTTCATTGTTGCTAATGCGAACACCCAAAGCTTGGGTGCTTCTGCAAGGCGGTAACCTCAAAACATTATATGAAAATCTTCTAAATCTTCAAACTAAAGTAAATATTAAACTTTAACAAGTTTTTCTGTTAATGTAGAACATCTAAGATTACTTTTATTGTCAGTATTTTAATTTGCTTAATTCAATCCCACGCAAAGCATGCTGGGAACTACAAGTCCCTTAACCAGATAGCTGGACTAACACAATTTTGTCATGTTGTCCCAACACAAAATGCCCAAGTTAAATTAATGGTTTACAAATTTAAGTGGACACAACATAAAACAAAGAAATTAGCCAAAGAAATTACAAGAATTGTGTTGTTTCAGCTAATTTTATACAGGTAATTTGAAGAAGCAGCAGTAATCTTTTTTTGAGTGTAAGGATGTTTCTCTTGCTCTAAATCTCAGTTTGTGTTTTTTTTGCCATTTAGTGTCATTTAAATTGAAAAGACTTGCACATATACGTAGCTGAATACATGCTTCTGCCAGATCTTCTTGACTAGACAGGTGGTGTAACAGCAGTGAACAATGATGTATGAAAACAGAAAGGTTAAGAATTTGCAAAAAAAGTGTACAATGAGGTTGCCATGGCTTGCTTTATTTCTATGTCGCTGGCTTGACAAAAGTATTATTGCAAAATTGAGGTTTTTGCAACAACTTTATACTCCTTGACTTGAATACATCAACTGTTACACCCTAATAATATTAAACATTTGGGTCCGACTTCCTTGTATTTTTGTCATATTATTGTAACAGCTTGAGGTACCACTAATTAGGGTTGTCACAGTACCGAAATTTTAGCATGCTGTACCAATCCAGTTAAAATACATTTTTCTCTATATTCACTTGACTGCATTGGACCAAATGACGCAGATTATGACTGAAATTGTAGTTATAATCATTATCAATTTGTTCACCTGCTTTCCAATAAACTGTATAACATGGGCTTATCCATTTAGTAGTACTTGTGTACATCTTCCTTAGCACTAGTGCAAAAGGGATAGAGCACATTGAAAGAGGTAATTAAGGGCCATTTAAAGGGTAAAACACAAATAATGATACTGTGTAGTTGAAAGGGCTGTTATATAAAAATAAGCATTGAATTTACTGAATTTATACTCATCTTCTACTTGTTTCAAACACAAGTTTTTTTTCTTCAGTTGAAAACAAAGGAAGATATGCAGAAGAAAAACCATTCCCAACTCACACCTACTAAATAGTCTCTAGTAGAACACCTTAGTTGAATCAGCTGTGTTTGATTTGAGTTGGACAGGCTGTCCACAGGGTCTTAAAATGGTTCTTAAATTTCAAAAACTAAATTTCAGGCCTTACAATGTTTTAATTCACTAAAATATTGTGTTGTTGGACTTAAGTCATTTTAAACAAATTCTTAATTTTCCTCTGTCCAATTAAAGCTACCCAGTCGGGTCAACATGCATCCAATTATCAACAATCCATCTAAATCAAAATTTATTTTTATTGCAAAGAGATATAATCACAACAGCTTTTAGTTTTTTTTTTTGTTTTTTTTTTTACAGAAAATTCTCTAAATTCCCCAATCAGCAAAAGAAAACTATAAACAATTGCATAATTCCTCATGACAATAACAGGGCAGTATATGTTTTTATATGATCTTCCATTTATACAAAAACTAATTACAGAAGTAAGGGTGTTGTGGACATCATATTTATGAATAAAACATAATACATTTAATAGCTAAAAACAAAGCCCATTGGCCCAACTGGGCCCTTGCAAAAGATTCTAAATGTTTAACTTCATATAAGTCTATAATTTCATTCATAATGGTCTTAAAAGGGTCTTAAAGTCCTAAATTTGACTTGATGAAACCTGCAGAAACTCTGGCTGGAGCAAAACTGCAGAGCTCAGCCCTCCAGGAATCAAGTTTGAGACCTGTGGTTTAAAACCACTTGAGCGTGAGGGAATTTTGTCGCACTTCATTTATTTTCATGCTTTATTAGATAATAATAGCTGAGTGGGAATATTTGATTTTAAAATTTAATATTTAACACTTTTTAAATGTTTAAAAAGATTCAACACTCTTGTAGAAGCAGGGCTTGACATTTAATGCTAGTCTGCTTGAATGTTTTGGAGGGGCAAATAAAATATTTTCTTGCCCAATCGTACAAGTAACTTTCAAAAAAAAATTGTGATATGGCATTTTTTATATAGCCACAAACTAAACAAGGTCAGCGATTAGAAGCAAACTTGACCAAGAATTTGATTGTTTTTTATTTTTCCTCAGGCTGAGGCTGTTAAACATATAGTTTCAATTTCCTAAAAAGCAATGTTTCTCAAGCATCTGGTCAAGCATAAAATGCAAAAAAGGAACACAGAGTCTAACACAGATTTAAAAAAAAAGGAAAATAATTAATTGCTTGATGAATTTGACTTGGTGCACTATGAGAAGGTTGGAGTGATGCTTTGCATGGTATTGGATGCATTGCATTCTAATTTGGCAAAAAAATAAGTTTTGTTGGAAGGATTTAGTAGCTTCAATATCTTACAAATTTTATAAAAAAATTATCTTGTAATAATTTAGTAAGTTATGCCATCATACACTTCAGAAATGTAAAATGGTATTACATGGGTAACTATATATACTTGTTGTCACACAGAGTCATAATTTACCTGCACTTTCCACTAAATTATGTAATTAGATTAAAGAGCCAATATTGTACATTAAAAAAGGTCATATTTTGGTTTTGGGGGTCTTCATCAACAGGCTGATATGCACGCAAGGTCAAAAAACACATTCATTGTCTTATAATCTGCATTTATTTTTACCTCATTATCTCAGCGACTCCCATATGAATTGTTCAGCGATTCATTTGTTCCCAAACAACTCCTTAGCACGATGCTAAACTGTGCTGATTGGACCGATGAGTCGATGACCCAGTCTGTTGCGATTGGTCGACAGTGCTCAGCGCGAGAGAATGCCCATCACGGCATAGTGAATACGTGAGCATACCTGCCAACACTCCCGTTTTTCCCAGGAGTAGCCCGTATTTCAGACCCATCTAACGACACCCTCCCGATTTGTTATTTCTCCCGGAAAACCACCCCCTGGTCCTCAGCGTTTTGGTACGGTCTGTGAAACCCCCGGGTCGCCAACATTGGTCTGATCGCAGCGCCCGAAGCACGCTTCACAGGAGTTAAGACAGCTCACTCCCGAACTCAACCTCCCCGATCTCCCAGCATATTACTCTATTGTTAACCATAACTAAGAAAACAGCGACAGACATTCAGTATTAATGCACACAGCAGCAAAAGCTGACCCATTATGACACATGACCGCCGCGCGTGAGTAGGAACAGCCCATGGTGGCCATAGCAACGACAAACAGCAAAGGGATACGAGCTCACAAACGCATTTTAATCCGTAAACCAAGCGACACGCGTCGCCTTTTCAAAACACAATTAAATACATAATCTGCAAGCTAGAGAAAACAGCGAGGCAACAGTTTTAATCACACTTACGTTGAAATGGGGGAAGAAGGAGAGGTTCGATAGAGGGTGCACGCCAGATTCACGGTGGCAGGCCAGATCAGCTGTCAGGCCACTGGGAAATGTCTGGGTGCTCCCCATGCTTCTTCCGATAACGACGGCCGGCGAATCCCCCGTTGTAATAGTGTATATTTTACAAGCACTCCTCAGAGGCAACACAGCACAAAGCTGGGCTAATGCTGAGGTTTATTTTTGCAAAAATGCCTCACGCACTGACTCTCACAACTTTATCTTTAGAAAGGGAAAAGAGCACAACTTTCCCCTCACACCTCAGAGCACTGCGTCCACGACGTAACATGATTTAACCTGAATGCGATACAGTGCTTGTCATCTTCCACTTTCTCTTTCTGTCTGTGGGCGGGGCCAGGGAGTTTCAACTTTCCCGGGGTCTGCGCACGCAGCTAGTGGGCGGGGCTTATGTTTCGTGTTCACGTCATGCCGAAACGGCTAAAGACTCGTTATAACAACGATTCATTTGAAGAACGATGAGTCGACTCTTTTATAGATGAATCAATAGTTTTAAACACTGTGCACTTTCAGATTTAAGCCTTAGCTGGACATTTCACTTCACTTAGAGCTGTGGTACACACTACATGCAATCTCATTTTCAAAAACCCATAATATGGGCTCTTTAAACAAGTGTTAGTATACCGCTGTGTCTGTTACAGTTTCAGAATTGTAATTCAAACTCACTTCAAATTGGCTTGTTTTTATGTAACTACATGGTTACCCTCTAGACTTAGAGAAATACAGTGACACTGGAAATGTAGACATGCTGGACTACATGTGACATGCACACAAACTGACATATATAATACAATTGTACTTTATTAACACTATTCTGGGTTTTGTGTTTCTATAATAAATCATTTATTTATGATTATATACTTTTACAAGTATACTTGAAGCTTGAGACGGCTAGTTTCAAGACTTTTTCACATTTATTTGAATTTTAATGTAAAATATTTCTAATCTTAATATATAAATGTAATATAATCATCAGTTTAACATGTGGCTCTGTATAATTGCTGTCTGATTCAATTAAGAAATGAAATGGTTAGTTAAAAACAACATGCTCTTACACTGTAACTAGAGAGAAACTGCACTGTATGTAGTACATGAGTATTTCAGACTGAATGGCTATTTGCTTTTGCTAATGTGCATCTATGGACTGCAGTTATTGATTGTGCTGCAGGACGAGCATATAATAAAGAGCGTTCTCGGTACTTGGAGTCTTGTGTTCTACTAATGGGCTTTTGCTCAGTCATTGCTAACCTCCTAAAGGGCCTTTGGTTAAACACTCTTGACCTAACAACACTTCATACAGAAATGTGTGGTGAGAACAATTAAGGACTTATCCTGTGAAAAGACCCCATAACTGCCCCATAACTCCATGTGACATTCTGAACCATGATGGATCATTTGTAAAGTATTTTGTTAAAATACTTTGCAACTTTTTAACATAATTTATGATCTTTATAACTCTCCTTAAATTCCAAAATAACAATAAAATAAGTACAAAAATCATATTGTTTAATTTTAGTTTGCATCTATCTTTATTTTTCTGGGTAAAGTCTGTTTGTTTCGCAAATGTCAGTCTATAATTCCATGTCGATATGTGGCTAGAGCCACAAAATGGTGGCGCGCCACAAAAGAAGGCAAAAACATACAATTTCTATAAAGAATGAGTTGATATTTTTTTAATTTAAATTTTTTTGTATTTTTTTATACTGTGAAAGATAAGTGCGTTTGTGTGCCTGCCTGCCTTTGGCTGTTTCTTATTACAAACCAAACAGCAGAGAACTCATAGACAGTAGCTATACAGTCACTTAACAGTGAGTGAGTAACTGCGTTTTTACCTTGTAAATTGACACTCATAAGGTTGTCACTGTTATACCGATAATGCCTCGTTTATACTTCTGCGTCGAGTGATCACCATGACTTAAATGCATGTAGCTGCGCATTTAAACTTCTAAATGCTGTATGTGTTGCTCTGCAATAACACTTCCGAAACCCTAGCTGGCAGTAGGCTTTTATGTTCATCTTTGTGGAGTTTCTTTACAGATGTTTTGTTGCTGACAAAAGCTGACAAATCACAGAGCTTGCACTATTTGTCGTTGTGAGGTGTAGTTAATTTTTTTGGAGAGGTGCGTGTCACCGTCTGCTAGAGCTGCACGATTCTGGCTAAAATAAGAATCGCTAATTTTTAAAAATATTAATAAATAATAATAAATATTAAAATAAAGATCACGGTTTTCTCACGATTCTATAGATGTAAAATAAAGGTTAATATAAGTAGGCTATTATTATTTTTATTTCTCAAACATATGGTAAAACAACAATAAAAATATTATGTGTAGGTCTACTGTTGGCTATTCATTCATTCATTCATTCATTTTCTTTTCGGCTTAGTCCCTTTATTAATCCGGGGTCGCCACAGCGGAATTAACCGCCAACTTATCCAGCATTTTGTTTTACGCAGCGGATGCCCTTCCAGCCACAACCCATCTCTGGGAAACACATCCACACATTGTCATTCACACACATACACTACGGACAGATTAGCTTACCCAATTCACCTGTACCGCATGTCTTTGGACTGTGGGGGAAACCGGAGCACCCGGAGGAAACCCACGCAACCACGGGGAGAACATGCAAACTCCACACAGAAATGCCAACTGGCCCAGCCGGGGATCGAACCAGCGACCTTCTTGCTGTGAGGCGAACGTGCTAACCACTCGGCCACCGTGGCGCCCTACTGTTGGCTAAAATGCTAAATCATGAATAGACTTTGAATGGTGGACTTGAACCAATTTTAAATTTGTCCTGGTCGTTAATGCACAGGAAAGGGAGGACATCAAAATACAACTATTCATAATTCTGATGTTGAATTATGTTTGAGACATATGCTTGCAATCTGTCATTGAAAACATGATTAGACCATTTTTCCACTGGTAAAAATCTGATATTTGTCATTATCAGATTTCCTCTTGCATTATATTGTAATGATTGAATACTTCATTACATGTACATGAAGACAGAAATGACATTTTTGGGTCAATTATACCTTATAAATACAGTATGTGACTCTTTCGACACCATTTAGAGGTGTCTGGGTTGCTGAGAAATGTATGTAAAACAACGCGAAGACTTATGTGGCCGCCTTTGCTTCTCCCCTGAACTTGAAAATATGATTGGCAGAATCGTAGAAATGCTGCATTAAGATTGTCAAGGGGTCGAATCGAGATCGCAGTCTTTTTTCGGTTAATCGTGTAGCTCTACCGTAAGCCACAGTGAGGGCTATGAGAGCGCGCAAAGTCTGTGCCAGACCATATCGCATGCGCTTGATGCAGAAGTATAAATCAGCCTTCAGTGTTATAAAGGTTTGGTTAATATAGTCTGAATTTGATTGCAGTTTATTTATAAAATGCTAATGCAGTACTTTCAGAAGCATCATTATTGAAAATAACTTTACTGATACTCATATCAATATTTCTGTAAACAGTGGCATCTTCTTCTAGACTTAGTGTTGTCAGTGGCAGTTCCAGCTTGAACGGCACCCTGGGTGAACAACTCCATATGACGTCCTCCATGACTTGACCCGTTTTTCTTGCTTGCATCAATTTAAAAGTTGAGCTAGATCATTTCACATAAATATTCAATATGTTAAATTAAAGGTCTGGAGTTGGAAACGCGTTCTCTGCTTTTTCTGTCAGGGATCTTTAACTTAAAAAGATTGGTGACTACTGGTTTAGAAGGAGTAGTGTGGTAATTTGCTGGTTGGTTTAATGCAGAATGGAAGAGAACCACAAAGCAAACCCATTTTTCTAGAACAATGCTTAGTTTCCAAGAACTTCAAAACCTTTTCCACCAAACTGGTTAAAGGTCAAAAGAGCTCAGAGTCTTTGTATGTCATTGCTTGTAGTTGTGTCAAGAGCTGCCAATGGAAACCGGTTTAGCAG
Organism: Danio albolineatus; assembly: GCA_903798035.1. Taxonomy (NCBI): domain Eukaryota; kingdom Metazoa; phylum Chordata; class Actinopteri; order Cypriniformes; family Danionidae; genus Danio; species Danio albolineatus. The sequence continues at coordinate 96 of CAIGQQ010028925.1, read as the reverse complement.
GTAATTTCTGTGAAGAATGCTGGGGATGCCACAATGAGACTACAGTGATATACAGAGTGTGCATAACTGAAGACCAATGTCACTACTGTTTGCACT
>CAIGQQ010028924.1:1194-12213 GCA_903798035.1 Danio albolineatus | reverse complement strand
AGATTACTTTAGTAGATTACTTCTGGATTACATTTAGAGTACATTTGAGCTCTTTTGTAGATAACTTGGATTACTTTTGTTGAATACTTTTTGATTACCTTTAAATTAATTTTTTAGAGTACTTTTGGATTATATTGAGTTCATTAGTAGTTTTTGTTGATAACTTTTGGATTACTTCTGGATTACATTTAGTTTACTTTAGTACTTTAAATGTAATTCAAGGGATTTCTACAAAAGTAATTTAAATGTAATCCAAAAGGTAAAGTAATCTAAATGCAATGCAAAATATTTTTAAAAAGTAGAGTACTGCACAAAAGTAATTTAAAATGTAATCCAAAAGGTGGAGTACTTTAATAACAGTTAGATTACATTTGTGCTCTTTTCGATTACATTTGTAGAGTACTTTTAGATTGCATTTAGATTACATTTGTAGATTACTTTTAGATTGCATTTAGATTACATTTATAGAGTACTTTGCAGTTAGATTACTCCTGCTCTTTTGTAGAGTACTTTTTGATTACAGATTACTTTTGTGCTCTTATGTAATTAACTTTTAGATTATATTTATATTACTTTTGTAGAATACTTTGATTACATTCAGGTAACGTTTGTGCTCTTCTGTAGATTACGTTTACATTCCCTTTGTGCTCTTCTGTAGAGTACTTCTGGATTACATTTAGATTACTTTTGCATTCATGTTTATTTGTCATCACTAATATTGAAGCAGGATAATTCTGTGCTATTTTAATGGATATAAATAAAAACATCTTGAAGCCTGAACAGCTGCTGTAGAATGATGAACACTGAGACTATTCCGAAAACAGCAACTTTACAAGAACACAATATAGAAAGCTCAGAGCAATATAACGCATTTACGCTAACACTGGAAGTGCAGATGACAGCATTAATGGATTAAACATGTCTTTTAGAAAGTAGTTTCCTCAAATCACACGTACAGGAAGATTACTCGCCCTCCTACATCACTTATTCTTTAACCAAATATTCCCCACGCTCTGTTTATCAGAGCACTGGCAGCGTTCACTGCGTCTCCTGTAACACTGGAGACAGTCATTTCCTTTCCTTTACATTTAGAAATAATAATATTAATAGTCAATAATATTCAGATTTTTGAAAGCAAACCCCTGCGGTGGAATGAGCTGCCTAATTACCCTAGTGAAGCTTTTAACCGTGACTGTGAGCTGAATACTGGTCTCTAGAGGAACATCCAGTCTAACATCATGAGCTGTCATCATGACAGACAGAAATGAGCTAATAAAACTAATGCTAACTGCATGGGAAACACTTCAGAGTGACATGGCTAGTAAGCTGCACTGTTGTGGCTAAGTGTAGAGTGTGTGTGTGTGTGCGTGTGTTGTACCTGGTTGGAGCCGGGGTTGGGCACGTTGATGATGCCCGCCGCCAGCTTGGCCTGCAGGTAATTAATGAAGGCAGATTTGAGCGCCTGCGTCTGGTTCAGCACATCCTCCTGGTCCAGACCGCAGGGCATCGCCAGCAGCAGACAGAAATCACTCTCGCCCTGCGCACACACACACACACACACACACACACACACACGAGAGGTCAGGATTGTGGGGGAAAACAAGCCACTTAACACTGATTTCAAACTGTATTTTTAATTATAATACTGTACGTCAGGTCTCATACTACACCAAAACCACTGTGAAACGAATGACCCAGTGTCTTTCACCAGACACTAGGTGTGTTCCATGAAGACGCAGGGTTTGCAGCGATACAGTAGTATATTAGATAGGAGGAATTGTAGTTATTAGTCTCTTCTGGGCCTGACCAAACAACTCCATATACTACACAGCGCATTAATAAAACAACACATTATTCAAGCTAGCAGTTGGCCAGTGAAATGTGCTTTAAGCATGTGCAGGTCCATTTGGTTTGTGCAAGAAGGCATCATCAACCAGTGACACCAAGAAGCTGATCTGCCTCAATAAAGAAGCTGAACAGCCTCAATAAAGGCCTCTGACCAGCATCTGACTGTAAGCACAGCTCACCTAAACTGTACATTTCTGCATCATCATCTCACACTCAGGTGCTTCTACATCAGGGATCCCCAATCTCAGTCCTGGAGGTCCGGTGTCCTGCAGTGTTTAGCTCCAACTTGCCTCAAACACCTGAGTGGATGTTTCATGTATATCTAGTGGGAGCTTGATTAGCTTGTTCAGGTGTGTTTGATTAGGGTTGGAGCTAAAATCTGCAGGACACCGGACCTCCAGGAACAGGTTTGGTGACCCCTGCACTACATGTTCATGAGTTTCTTTCTTCTGTTGAACACAAAACCTGAAGAATAATTCTGAAAAAAACAGCCATTGGCATCCACAGCAGAAACACTACTACACCACAGAAATCAACGGCTGTTATCCAGCATTATTCAGGATATATACCCGTGTGTTCCAGCAGGATTGAAACAGTGGACAGTATTGAGTGACCTGTGCCTTTAAATAGCTTAGTTTCTCCCTCCACCAGTGAACATATGTTAAATCTGCTCCTCAAAATGAGTTGATGTTAGCATCAGAAGTGTAACGAATGCAGCTGTATAATGAGGCTGCACCTCCACACCACGTACCGTCATCCTGCGAGCGACTCCCTCAAGTTGCTGCGCCTCCAGACGCATCCTCTGGACGATGCGCAGGATTCCTCCGCTCTCCGGCAGGGGCAGAGAACGCAGACCAAGAGCTTTATTTCCACACAAGAAGTGCAGCTGAACCGCTGCCGTATCGTTCTTCAGCGCCAGCAAGCCTTGCCACACAATAGGGTATTTCTGTGCAACAATAGCAAGGTTACATTATTTAATACTGTGGACTAAGCTGGACTCAGCGGCCCTGTGTCTACAGATGCGTTCACCAATCTTGGTCCTGGAGGGCTAATGTGCGGCAGAGTTCAGCTCCGACTTACCTCAGCACACCTGCCTGGAGGTTTTAACTATAGCTTAATTAGCTTGTACAGGTGTGTTTGATTAGGGTTGGAGCTGAACTCTGCATGGCACTGGCGCTCCAGGATCAAGTTTGTTTACTCTGATCTAGAGACTCACCGTCAGAAGCTGCACCATGTTCACTGGCTGATGTCCAGCTAGCTCTGCTTTAGCTTCAGCTTGTGCCTGACCGGACTCTGGCTCCTGGACACCCTTTGTGTGAAGAGAAATAGGCAAACAGCATTAGCACAGCACTAAGTGATGGCAAATGTAAATCAAGATCAAGTATAAGAAAGCTCACCTGTGTGGGTGTGATGCTGTGCGCAGACTGGTTAATCCCCATTGGAGAGCTGTCAGCAAACTGACCGTGGGCAGGCCGCAGGTTAGTGTACATGGCTGGATATTCAGGGAAAGAGGGCCCTGCTCCTGCGGGCAGCAGCTGGACTCTCTGAGGGGAGGCCATGTGTGGAATAGCGGTACGGATGGCCAGCATGCCCTCCTTACCCGGAGGAGACTGAGCTCTCTTCAGCTCAGAGATCTTCAAGGGGTCCTTCTCAGACGTGGCTTTCGCCAGCAGGTGAGGGCGAGGGGAGAGTGATGCCGCCATGCTGGTGGGTGTGGAGGCAGCAGGCAGAGTCTCGGACAGGTGCCCCTGGTGCAGTTCTGCCGCAGGGCGGTCACTCTGCTGGTGGTGTAGAAGAACTCTCATGTCTCTCTGTGACATGTTGAATCGGTCGAGCTGTAAACTACTGTGGAGAGCTCCGCGGTATTCTGCTGGTATGGATTCTGGTTTCAGGTGAGCTGCCGTTGGTCTTCCATGAGCTGCATGGTAACGTCTGGCCTCTTCTTCCCCTCCATCATGGCCTCTTGCAGTGGTTGGAATGACCTTCATGACCATTTCCCTGTTAGCTACGGCTTGGGGAGATGTGGGACGCTGCTGGCCAGGAGCCCAGGAGGTGGGCAGGCCCTCAGAGTGAATGGCATAGTTCATCATAGATAGAGGAGGAGTGTTCACTCTCACGTCACCCTGAGGAATGTGTCCCATTGGACCAACGCGGTGTGGCGACATCCTTCCGATGCTACCATGAGCATTGTGTGGCGGCATGATCACTGACTGCTCAGAGTGGTGCACAGTGGAAACATACTGGGACAGAGGTAGTCCAGGTGGAAGGACCATAGACACACCTTTAGGAGATGAAGAGCCGATAGGAGAGGACACTTTGGCAAAAGGAGAATGAGGGTGACCAGACTTCCTGGGAGACCGCGGCTCCTGCTTTGATGTGCCTGTAATGAACCCTACATGATTACTGGTTGCTGAGGAAAGATGAGGACTCAAAGTAGGACTAATAGTTGGAACCCAGGCAGGCTTCCCACCCTCCATCCCTAGGGACTCTGGATTATCCCCCTTCTTGGGGTGCTTCATTACTATGGGGTATTCTGCAGGATGGTAACTCATGACTTGTGATGGGCCTGGAGTTTGTTGCATTATTTTAACTACTCCGCTTTGAACTGACGAGTAAACGGAGTCGGATTTGTCCAGAGCAGACTCTTGCTTTATTGAGGAGATATTGGATTGTGGTTTTATCGAATGCCCGTGCTCTGATGCAAGTGGGTATTTTGTTGATGGTGGCTGGGAGGAAGCACTGTAAAGTTCCTGCTTGATCGGGTGCATGGACACCAGTTGCTGTGACTCAATGTCCATTGGACTGGCAGGTGGGATCTGGCTGATTTTGGCACTTATCCGCTGTGGCCCCTCCATCTTCTGGCCAGAATGACTCAGCACCACCACACCTTCTGATGTCTGAACACGAAGTCCTGTGCTTGAGCCTGTGCTCAAAGGTGTGCTTTCTGTAATATAACGACTAGCATCCTCCCCAATTGTTGGACCAAGACAAATACTGCTTTCCTCCAAACTTGGCTGGTAAATCTGTTTGGGAGGTTGTTTCTCAAGAAAGGGATTTCCAGTTTGAGTATTTGGCTTCTCCTCTGAGTCAGGGGGATTGCAAACTCGACTGATGACAGAAGTAGGAGTGGAAGCAATAACTGAAATGACTGACTTCTCACTGTAGATCGGTTTTATCTCTGGAGATGGTATAGATGCAGGCTGACGAACAACAGGTTGGGCTGAGACAGGGGATTGCCTAATATCTTGTGTAACACTTTTGCTGGTTACCACATCTGGTGTAACGTTACTCTCCCTTATAGAAACAGCATGAATGTTTCCAGATGTAGAGCCAATTTCCAACACCGGGGCAGTTCTAGGCTTTGGAGGGACTTTACACAAATCACTCGAGTTGGCATCATGAAATGGGGTGTCCGAGTGTACGTTTGGGCTCTCCATAGGGGCTGCAGAGCTCCGTGAAGGTGAGAGGACCCCAGCATCTTTCTGCTGATTTAAACGATCTGTTGGAGAAACAGAAGGCCTGCTTGGATATGAAGACAAATTCTTGAGACAAGTTCTTGTTGGAGATAGAGCGGGAGATGTATTTTTGTAGGAATAAGGCTGGAATTTGGATGACGTTGGGCTTTTGCTGGGAGCAAGAGATGATTTGGGGACATCAGTCTCGGCCTTAAGAGGTGATTCTGGTTCGTTTGGAATGTCTGCATTAGTTAAACTTGCATCAGCTGTACTGACTGGTGATTTTTCAGTGACCATTGGAAGATCTGAAGGGACTGATTCTGGTGACTTAACACTAATTTTTTCAGCATCAAAAGCTGTATCTTTGACAGGTTCCTTCTTGCTTCCAGCACCCTTTTGGCCTCTGCCTTTTTTTGAAGCTTTTGCTCTACCTTTACATCCTTTCCTAGGAGTGGTTATGGCCTCCTCTTGAACAGCTGCTGTGCTAACACAAGCTTCTGTTACTTTTGAACCGGACTCAAGAGCCTGCATATCATGATCTGAATCTACAACAGAACCTATAGTTTGCTCTTGTGGCAGGCTACAAGCGGTGTCTTCTGATGTAATGGAATCTATAGCATCAGCAAGCTCTTTTTCATTAGATGGAATAGAAGGCTTCTCTTCTTCTGAGTCACGCTCCGGTTCTGTTGCCAACGAACGTTGTGCCTTTGGCAAGTTACCTTTGAATTGAATAGGAGAAGCATCTTCTGTCAGCTTTGCAATATGCTCAACAGCTTGCTCAAGCTCCAGCTCTCGGGACAGTGAAGTGGCATGTGGCTCCATGGCTTGCGTTGCAGCAGGTAAAGCCTGCTTTTCACTACTAACATCATTCACAGCATCATTTTCAAGTTTGGTTTCTAGGATCTCATCATTCTTTGAAGATACACCAGGTGAGCTCTTTTTGAGAGAATCATCAGTTCCAGGCTCATCTTCACTGGTCTGAAGAATTGCCTTTACCTCCGTCACATCTAGCCTGATTCTAAGGTTTTTAAGAACGAGAGAGTTTTCCTCAGTTACTGATTTGGAACTTTCTGCTATTTTCTCAATGTTGTCCCCTTTTTTCCCAATTCCAGATATTGACACATTTCCTGGACTTGCTCCTTTTTGTGAGAGGGGTGAAAATTTGCCTTTACCCACTTTGATTGTTCCCTCATTGCTTTTCTCGCTCCCATCCAACTCCTTTGACAGAGTTGATTTCGACCGTTCACTTTTTCCCACTGGTACATCCTCTGCTGGTTGTCGATTCTTGGGTGGGCGTCCCCGTTTGGTGGTGTGTGGTCGAGTAACCGGCTCTACATCTGAACAAACATCTCTGTCTACGCCTCGTTTCCGTGCATTGCGAGGTGACTCAGCATCTTTAGTAGCTTGTGAAGCAGAGTCATCATCAATTGGTGTAGCATATACAGATCGTACATTCCTACGTCTTGCCCTCCCTGGGGGTGAATTTTGCTCTGTACCTTGCTCCATCTCCACACTGTGCACAGGAGACTTACTTAATGACTTTGAGTCAGGTACAGGCTTGGATGCCTCTCCCCTTGGAGAAGATGAACGTTTCATCTTTTCTTTGTCAATGCGCTCACTTTTGCGAGTGCTTTGTTTGTCTGGAGTTGCAGGAAGAGTTGCGGTGACTGGTGTGGAAGGTGTGGTTTTAGTCTTCTTACTTCTTGACTTTGGAGGTGGAGACACTGCTTCTTCAACTGGATTATTATCAGCACATTTCTGATCCTCTGTATTGCTGGATTCAGCCTCGGCAACAGGGGGCTCAGGTTCTTGTTCTGCAGGTACATTTGAGAGGGGGCTAGGAGATTCAAGACATTTCACTGGAGACTCGGATTCAGGTTTTGCATTACTGGCTGGAGTTTCATTGGTTAAGAGCTGCTCTGCAACCTCTTTATTTGTGTTATGAGCACTTTCAGAATCATCAGATTTCAGTGTAAAGTCCTCGACTGGGATTTTAGACTCTTGGCATTCAGAAGAGCTGGACTCTGAGGGTTTCTCAATCAAAGGCTGTAATGGGAGAACTAAGGGCTCCTCATGCTCTTTATCTTCCTCATTCACAGACGAATCAAGCAAATTATAGGCAGGAGTATCCACACATTCTGCTTCCACAGATGGCAGGGATTCTTTGGCCACTAAAACAGGCGGTGATATTTGAGGAGCTGGATCAGGACTAGTCTGAAGGACCTGAACAGGAGTGACTGATTTGATCTCACTTTGATGCATGTTTTGTTCTGTAGAATTTTGCAGCTGTGGTGCCTGTTCTTGCTCTGGTGTTTTATTTCTACTGTTTGCATCTATACTCTCTTCTTGCTTAGAATCTGGATGGCTTTGTTCTTTATTCTTCTGTTGCTGTAACCTTGTTAGCTCTAAAAAGCGGCTATGGAAAAGCACAACTGGTTCTGGATCAGGCTGCCCATCTGCTGGGCCTTGCTGCGAGTATGGATATCCAGCACCATGTTCAGGGTCTTCATGCTTTCTTTCCAGATGCTGGAGACGCCTTGAATCCTGCTCAAAAATAGAACTATACAAAAAACGTGATGCAAACAATTCTCTTCTCTCCTGTTCTTCAGGCTTTGGATCTTCTTTCCGATCTTCTATTTTGTCATCAGACTCACTTCGCATTTTCTTCTTTCTCATGTACCATGAGGGAGTCGGTCGTGGTGTTGCCTCAACCTTTTCTGTGTCCTTTCTACTTCTGAAACTGGCAAAATGTGAATCATAATCAAGCAAAGACCAGTTGTCTTCCCTTGAGGATGACAAAGACTTTGCACGCTCCAGCAAAGCCTTGGTATCTGGTGTGATTGTCTGATCATCTGCAAAGGAACGGAATTTGTTCCTTTCTAAAAGTGTAAGCTTGGACTCTGACAATCTGTCGGGACGATGTCGTTCAGAGAAAGACACAGAAGTAGATGGTGCAGGAGAGCTGGGTTTATTCTCACGATCCTCTTCTGAATCAGAACGTACCTCACCTGGTTCTAAATCAGGCCATAGTCCATAATCCAGGTACTTGCGATTCAAACGTCTTTTTTCAGAACTCCGTAAATAATCTGGTAACAAGTCTTGCTTTAGTCGACTCTCCCAGCGCCTCTGCTGCTCATCCTGTAGAGATGTACCCATCTTTGACATCTGTGGCATTTGCATCCTTTTATTGGCAAGGTCCAGATCTGACTGAGCGTTATCTTCAGGTTTCAAAGACTCTTTGACTTCTCTCACACCTACTTGAGTATGAGGGTCTGCATATTCGTCCTCTCTTTGCTGGAGGACATGCTGAAACCTGGGAGAGCTGGTGTTATTCCACTCAGGGTCTTCACTCTTTTGCCGGACAGTTCGATAAATCCTCTCCCGCTTGGCACTCATTTCAATCTCAAATGACTCCTGTTTCTTGGTCTTAGTTGGAGGAGAATTATCAGTTACATCCTGCGGAGGCTTGCCGACCTCATGCACAAGGCTACGGTGCTCCAGATCCTCTGCATCAGCACCTTGAGTGGCTTCTGGCTTTCCTGGTTTATCAGGCACCTTCAGCTGCTGCCGAAGCCTTCTGTTCTGCTCCATCTGTTTGCGGTAACTCTGAGAAAGGTCAATGTTTTCCAAATATTCATCCCTTAGTTTACCATCCTTCTCGTCATTTGAAAAGCGCCGAGGTATACTTGACCCAGGGTGAGATTTTGAGTCTAAGACGTCCACCTCAGGCAACTCGGCTAGCCGTGATGGTGGGCCCAGAGACGAGCCTCTCATGCTGTCCACCTCTTCCCTTTGACCATAATGAGAACCACTCCTAGATTTGGAGTGTTCTCTTTTTTGTGTCTCCTTGTCTGCTTTTATGTCTATATCTGGATCTTTTGGAAATCCCATATTTGTGGCAAAGTCAGAAGTTTGGCTTATTCCAAAACCAGGATCCTCCTCTAGGCGCCCCCGTTTTACTACAATGGCTTTTCCGCTGGGGTCACCGAATCGCCTCTTTCTTGCTTCAAGTCTATCAGAATCTACAAGAGAGTCCCTGCCGTCGCTTCCAGAGTCAGCTTTTAAATGTTTCTTAGTCTTTCCTTTGCTGTCCCTGTCCAAAGACTCACTCTTACTCTGGTCGAGTCGCTCTCCTTTTTGAGACTCAAGGCGAATCACATGATCTGTAGGGGACGGCTCTTTCTCTTTGTCCGCTTTATGCTTTTGTCTTTCTAGGCTATCCACATCTGAACCTTTTAGTTTCCCTGAACCCAAATCCACACTGGCCTCCCTCTCGGCCTCAGACAGAGGTATGCTGGGAGACTGTGCTCTGCCTCTCCTCTGCTTGGCTTTCTCTCCTTTCTCTCGCTCTGCCTTCTCTTTGCGACGACCTCTCTTCTTCTCCGCACCGCCTACTCGCTCGCCCTCGCTCGGCTCCACGTCTCGCTCTGGTCCTTCTGATTTGAACTCCACTGGTGACTTCTCAGGTTTGTCGAAGGGAGCCGGAGGTGGCGAGAGAGAGCTGCAGCTTCCAGATCTCTCAGAGGAGCGTCTGTACACTCGTCTCTCGGCTTCTCGAGCCACTCGTTCAGACGGTGAGGGTGATGCAGATGGAGTTAAGGCTCTCCGCTGATGAGATGGGCTCCAGCGGCCCCGATCCGCCTCGAAGCGCTCACGCTCGCGTTCTCGCTCCCGCTGGATGTAGCTGTACTTGGTGATGGCCTCAAACGGGTCCCTGTAGTCTCTGTATTCGCGATGGTCCTCGTGATAGCGGGGATCGAAGTGGTCTCCTTGGTAGTGATCCAATTCTGTGTAGCGTTCACGACTGCGTCCAGCATATTCTCGACGGGGGTCATCGGCATAAATTCCAGGAGTCCTTACGTTCTCGTAGTATGCCCGCTCCGCTGAGAAGTCGTGATACGGAGTTCTCCGCTCGTCTCTGAGAAAACACAGAAATAATGCACACATGATGCAGTCAAACTGCTTGGCAATAAACAAACTGCAGTTTCCCACTAGATGCAGCCCTCACCTCCTGTCTGACGGAATATCATAGAAGTCACGGATGTCCTGCCCTGATGCCTGCATGGAGCGGTAGAAGGCCATCTGACTCTCCTGACTGGCAAAATCAACCTGCGAGGAGGAAACCAGAACATTAACTGAAGATTTTTTATTATTCACACACATTTTATTATTAACTTTTATTCCGGCATACACACGTCACAGACTAAAACACTATAGAACAGAAAATCCTCATATTAGAATGATTCCTGAAGGGTCATGTGACACTGACTACTGAAGCAATGACGCTATAACATTATGAGCGCACGCTACATCAGTCGTGGATCTACACTGAGCACGGTCCTCTCTCCCGTACCTTGATCTTGTTTCCTCCAATCTTCCACCCTTTGGTTTCTCGAACTGCAGCTTGAGCGAAGTCTGTGTTGTTGTAGAGGACGAGCGCCATCCCCTTCAGCCTGTCGAACACCACCTGTGCAGAGGCCAGCGCTCGGTCAGACACGCACACGCACACACATGCACACACACACACACACACACACACACACACACACAAACACACACACACAGCATCAACACACGTACCTTCACCACGGGGCCGTAGCGGCAGAAGTGTCGCGTCAGGTACTGCTCTGTGATATTAGACGTCAGACCGTCCAACCACACACACGCCGTCGGCATACTCTTCCCAAAGCCCAGCTGCACACAACACAACACAACA